>JAHDVE020008233.1:0-18337 GCA_022606495.2 Halesus radiatus
TAATAATTATAAAACTGCCAAGTTAAAGTTACTTCAAATTATATGCATACCTATATATAAGTATAAGTTTTTATATATTATTTATAGTAAATAATATGAATAAACATCCAAAAATACAAAATTCTTCTTCCACCCTCGCATTCTCACAGAATCATAGCCAATAGTACCGACAAAACAATATCAACCGTTTCCATGATAGGCCAAAGAATATCTTTTCGAGGCAGAATCTCGTAGAAATCAACAGGAGAAACCAGTCAGCCAAGATGAGAACGACAAGGCCAGCAACCACCGCTTCCTAATAACCACATCTGGTCGGCAAATTCGAGACCCGCACAATCTTCAACTCTTCATGGAGCTGTCTGATGCGAGCCCCTCCTCCTCCGACATCATCCGCAGTCCCAAACCTAACTGTAAAAGCAAACAACCCTCTCCCTCTTCCCCGCAATTTAGTACCACAGAGGATAAGCAATCGAAATAGTTCCGAAAAGAATGTTCAGAGAGTGGGTCAGATCGGATTGTAACAGCAGAAACAAAATACTTATAGTAGAGGTAGTGTACCTAGCACATACATGCATGAGGCCAAAAGTAATGTGATCCAGAACAAATTTAGTCCAAAGATTAGCAAAAAGACTCTGCAAGACAACCCCCTAATTTTAGGAAGTATAATCAGAAAGAAGATCCAAGTTTTAGAAAAGGATGAACTCGATACCTTTCTTGCAAATGTCATTGGGGCGAGGATAGGTCATTGATCAAAGAATCATCATTTTTCTTTTAATATTACTTTAATATAAAATAACTCTATCTCATATTTCACTGAATATTTCTGATGGTTCTTACGGGATGAGAAATTTATACATATAGTTTATTTGTTATATGAACCAGTGACAAGTTTATTCCGTGTATTTTTTGTTGAGATTAATATGTATAATAATAGTATTAGTGTTGAAAAAAAATATATATATAATGGCAAATTAACGAAGACAAAATAATTAACAATTCTTGCGTCGTCTCTAACAACTAGATAACTATGCTACCAACATTGACAATGCCAGAAAAACAATGGGAGAAGCGTTGGTCGATCTGGCCTATATAAAGTTCATAAACCCATACACTTCCCTCCGATCAGCAGGCTTTTGCCCAACTCCCGTTCTCAACTTCACCTCTCCTGCCTTCGAACTGACACCGCATTTAGCCGATAATATTCAATTTGTAAATCCTTCAATCGGCGACGAAGACTAATAAAAGTAAATAGAGAAGGAACTGAAAGAAGAATTTAAAAGAAATGACGGGAAGATCGATATAATACAAAGATTCGGAAGTGTCAATTAAAGGGGTTTAGCAGAGAAGGTGCGGGACAATATGAAAAGAGTTTTATAAAGTTTATTGAGAGCAGCCGGATAGGCACAACGTATTAATAAATAGACATTGTAAGTCGCACAAAAGAAATGATGCAATGATGAGCACAGCACTATCACAAGTTAATAAGAGTATTTATCTTGTGAAGGCACTTGATAAAAACTAGTTGCTTTTATATTTTTCTACTCTTCACATTTTTTTAATAAAGAAAAATCTAAGCAATCTCACAAAAAATATCAAGATTTGATCAGTGAAAATAGTTCGAAATCAAGTTTGCCGTTCGCTACCGATTTAAATTTAAGGAACTTATGTTTGTCAGGTTGCGCTTTGACTAGAGTCTTCAAAGCCCCCTCAGTCAAGATGATCTCACCTGCCCTCCCTGAGTATAAACTGGCCTCGACTGCACTTTTTGCCTCTCCAATTATCTCATACATCTTTGTAAAACTGCTATATTTAACTTAGCCAGAAGCATTATTATTTGAAGCATAGTTAGGAACACTCTGGATATCATATTATGCTGTTGGAACTTTGTTGTTCATTTGTTTTCTGTTATTGGTAGATGCACATTATTCTTGTTCTTCACGTTCTGTAGTTTTAAAGTTGGTCACATTGCCGATCCGAGCCTCGACTGTGTCGGCAGTGTGAATGACCAAGAGAAGCCTGATGCCGTTATTGGTCTTGAGGTTAAATTCTAATGCTACCTGATCTAAAAGTTCCTCAAATTTGAGGGCAAAATTAACTGCCTGAATGATCTCTGTGTTGGTCTGACGTACCAGAATATCTCTGGTAAGAAGATACAAATAGTTGAAGGGACTACTGTGGACTAATTGGGTAGCCGAGTCGATTACGAGTTCCTTCTCGATCAGACGCATCAATCTAGCTAGAGCGAATGCAATATTCGGGTTGTGCTGTTGCGAATCATCGGAAGGGAGAACGGGCGAGACGGAAAGGAGGGTCATATTGGGATAGGTGTCTGTTGAGTCGAGGGCTTATGCTTGCTTTCCGAAGAAACACTTCTCGATAAGGTGTCTTGGGACCCTATAGTTAATGATATTGTTGAGTCTATCGGCGCACTTCTCCGAAAACTTGTCTGAATACTGTCGAAATGGACAGATGAGGGCCCAAAAGTCCAGTTCCAACAAGATAACCAAAGCGATAGCGGGAAAGAAGTTGTGTTTAGCAGAGCCTAGAACAACAGCCAGATAGTCCAGTAATGAGTTTCTCTGGAATCCAACCACTATCAAAACAATGTAGTATTGAGATTCTTCAGGGCAGCCAAGGAAAGGGGCCGCGACAAGTATGTATGTGAGGTAGAACCATAATTGACGGCGGCATTTATAGAAGCCGAGCGGAATTATCAGGGCAATCAGTAAATAGACAGTGAGGAAAGGGTAAAAATTCTGTACCCGAACAATTCGTTAGACGTAGGCAATGTATATTATGAACCCAAGATATAGAAAGGGTTCGTCAGGTTGGGCAAGGGGCTAAATATTCAGCAGCTCGGCGGTTTCAACATCATCGAAGATTGGGCATGGATTCGTAGGTATTAATGGTTTTTCCTTGATGATCCGACTCACCTGTTCAAGATTTGAAAGGTCAACTGGCTCATTTGTCATGACTAAACTAAAATTACTGAGTTCAGAAATTAAACTCATGTCCGTAATGATACTATTAGAGAACCGATTTGAGTTGAATCGAACTTGTTTAATGGGAGTTTTAACTCTCGGAACATCAGTGGCTAGAAAAAACGATAGTTCCTCACCACAAATATCTCTTATCTTTCGCTCCACTACTTCAGATTTGTTGAGGTTCAGAGGCGCAAGAAAAGACGAGCTGAGAAAAATGGAAGAGGAAACTGATGAGTTCTTATTATTAATGCAATTATTGGCGAGGACGAATGAGTTTGTGACAGGATATCCAAGTAGTATCGGTTTGGGATTGGTTTCTCCTGCAATCCCTTCGTAACACAGCCCATAATCAATCCCAATCTTTGCCCGAACCAGGGTTGGGATCATTTCTGTTTTTATTATATTCGAACTTTCCTGTTTGTTGATACTCTGTATTCTTGATAGCACTCCTTTGCCCCAATCAAGAACATCGTAAATGATGCTGCTCTCGAGCTCAAGATTGAGGATTTTTATGACAAACAAAGCAGATTCCTGATCAACGAAAATTAATTTTATACCTAAAGGATTGCTAATAGGTGCGCACATGTCTTTGATACAAGCTTTGAGACAGAATTGAAGATTGTTATCAGAACTTTATAAAGAATGACAAAAACTTAAAGAAATCACAATTAGGTTAGAAACTTGGGTAAAACATTCCTGAACCCCTGAAATCAAACGGCTCGGGGGTGAATGAAATGATGCTTCTAGGGCAGACTGACCAGATGATTTTAGGACTGACAAACTTCTGGATGGTGGCGCATTGAGCAACCGAGAGAGTTGCTGATTTTTCTGGCAGAGCTCGTTGTTTTTGTTAAGGGTGGCTCTGATATATAAGTGATGTGAGTAAGTTTTATGGAAGAAACTAAGCAAACAGAGAATCCCAAAAATTTTATACTGCATCATATCTGTTCTATCAGCAGGAGTGGAAAGGCAGAAGGAAATGTTGACAACAAGTAAGGTAAAGATGGGGATCCAGGTGTTAGAAATATAGGAGCTGGCCAGTCCGCAAGAAAAAATGAGCACGCAATAAGGGCTTAATGAGTTCGAGGATACATAAAATAAGGATAGGTAATAAAGGCATCTTGCGAAATAAGGGAGAGCGAAAACCCAAGATCGGTCTTCATATTCGTTAACCAGCCACAAGTATAGGATAAGCTGGACACCTGCGCCGAGAAATAGGCCTATGGTATTAAAGTTGGAGGATCCAGCCATTAAATATACTACAAAATCGACAAGGATGATCTTGATCCAACCTATTATGAGCTCTCCTCTTTTGTATTTGGCCAGTCTCTGTCTTTTGAACTGGTTTTCCAGAGTGTTTGAGGAAGAAATACCGAACAAAACTTCCTTGAAAGAACCTGAAAATTGCAAAGGTGCCAGGCAGTAGCTCACAAAAACTCTACATGTGTTCCGGAATGTAAAATATACATGTGAGAGGAGAGTGTCCTAAATAATAATTTGAGTGTTCCTGATTCTGTTCAGACTGAGCGGGAACTGCGTTGTGATGGAGACCGGAGCAAGTTCTCCAATGAAATTGCGAGTGAGTATGACCCAAAGCACGAGCATCAGCAGTTGCATATATAGTTCCTTGAAGGAGAGCAGGTCGATGAACAGGTTAGCATAGTAAGTGGCGGTCCGCTTTTCGATAATGATACTGTAAACGAGGTTGACTTAAGTTGTGAGCAGCGCGATAATGACAAGGGTCGTGAGATTGAAAGAAAAAGTAATCAACTGGCGGAAGCCGAGAATAAAGGTAAAAGTGGCTATCACGATGGAGATAGTATTGAACTCGAATCGTTCGTAGTAGACATAGAAATGGGTAACCACACCATATGCCACGCTTGCATCGCAGATACCCTTGAACACAACTGATGTAAATACATCGAATTCAGGTCGTTTGAGGATCAGCCTCTTTATGTAGGCTCTTCTTATCCAATTTACGCTATCTAATCTTTTGGCAGTTGATTTCTTTGGGTTTGTGCTTGAGTACGACCACAATATATCATTTCCATACTGATAAAGCCCAAAGACAATATAGGTCAAAGTAAGCATCACTGTCAGCACAAATATATCACTGGACAACTCGATGGGAACAAATTTGAGCAGAAAAATAACGAAGGAAAACATTATTGTCGAGTGGTAGATACATCGGGTGATGTAAAGTTCAAGCTCCAGATGCTTGGTCCGGCATAGGAAGGCTGGCACTTGGCCAAGCGTGGACACAACACACTAAGTGAAAGGAGCTTGCAGAGAACGCAAAGCAGTTATACTCAGCATGTTCAAGTTTGGCAATATTGTCAGCGAGACACTCGAGGTACGTGTGAGGGCTTAGAAGTAGCCAGGATGACCGATCGTAGCGACCGAAGAACCAAACGTGTAGTCTGTGATTAGACCTATTATTCGTTCGCACAGGTCGTTGGTCACGTTATAAAAGACAGTGTGCAAAGATGCTTGGTGAAGGAAGGCTAAATGAGCTAAATGTTCTGCATCCATGTTTTGGAGTACACGAGAATCCACGGCCAGGATGTAGCGTTGAACTCTGACTAGTTTGGAGTGGTCACAGTTTCTGGCTAAGTCCCTCACTGTTGTTGTTTCGTCTGGTAATTCCCAGAAAAGGCTGTCCTCTATGACGTCCTTTTTATCACAGAAAAACCGGTCGAATTTCGCACACTGGTTCTCAAGCTACGAGTACACTTCCTCCTGGGTGCCTTAAATATGTAAGTCAGTGATACTATTCGCTGAATTTATTGAAGACGGAGTTGGTAAGGTTCCTGTTCGATCCGATACTTATCGGTATCGTTATAACCCCCTCAAATGTCTGAGGGTGGCCATACAATGTTCTTTGCCAAAGGATTACAGAATAGATATATGGAGTGGTGAATCCTACATTTTATCCATGAAGGTAAAAAATTATGGATGCAGTTGGGTTACTATTCCCATGATGCCCACAATATGGTCGGTTTCCAGCCGCAGTTCCAGCATTTGCTCATTTTCTTGACTGCATAGAATTCCACCACGACTTTTGGCAACGGTCTATTCATATTAAAAACGGGTTAGGCTCGCTTTTGTGAACACATAAGAGATATTAGCTCTCTCCTGAATCAGATCCAGACAAGCATTATAAGCAGATTCGAGGGAGAGGGTGCTGATCTGTTCTGGAAGTCTATTTAAAACCTTTCGTTTTAGCAGGAAATACTTTGAAAAGTTTTGGTCTGCGGGACTGGTCTTGACATAAACTGCTGTATCATCTCGTTTGTTACTTTTAGAGTCGAATGCTATGACATAAGTACATGTATAACGAGTAAAGTCACCTCCTATTGAAATCTAAATGCCTCCCTTCGGCTCCCAGACAAGTTTAACATCCAACCCGGCCTTCTCAGCGGTCTATGTCCAGAGTGTACAAGGAACCTCGTAAACAAGGCGTTCCTAAGATTGAAGCAAACAATGAGGCTCAGGCTTACTTAGAAGAGTGGAAATCGTGATCAGTTCCGACAACTCCGCCTCGATTGACTCGATATTGGGGTTGAGTGGGAGGATCGTGGTTGGACGGTTTATCTTGGTTTTATTCATATCCTTTAGCGGAGGTGGCTCTGATATTTCGGCATCGGGTTTTTGAAGTGGTTTAAGTTATTTGGGACATGAATAGGCAATTCCGTTGATTGCGATAGTGTCCAGAAAATAGTCGTTTGTCGTAATACACTATTTTTAGAGGAGGATGTGAGTTGCTGTCACCAAGTTTTAGTTATAACCTCCTAACGATAAGGGTTCTTTGAAGTCAGTAGCTTTCCTTTTGCTCGGCTTATCAAACATTTAGGCTGAGGCAGGTCTAAACGTAAGATTATTATTTATGTTTTGCATAGAAGATTTTCCGTCTCCCATTCGATTTCTAAATTATGGATTTTGGTTATTAGTTCCCTCTTCGAATGCGAGACTCACCTCTGAAGGCTCGACCATGGGCTTCTCATTTGATAGCCAGGAAGCACTTTTGATGCTATTCATGTTTACAAAGTGTTTCTTCGAAGATTTACACAATAATAAATCTGATTCTGCTTTGGTATTTTATATCAGCTTGTAAGCTGACTTCTTCGGAGTGATTGACAAATTCCACAATCTAGTCTTTGCATATTCAAGTAGCAAAAGAAAGATTCTGATCAGGTCAATAATTGAATGGATGAAAAAAGGCCACACATATACATAAGGAACCATATGTTCGTTGATTTGGCCATAGAATGAGTTCGTCATGTTCACTTGTTCTTTATTGAACATCTGTAGAAAATATTTGGTGTACAATAAATAAATTAAAGCTACAGAAGCGAGAGAGTCAGTCAAGCAAATCTTAGTGGTCATAGGATTGGGCTTCCGCGTACAACGGAGGTTTTTTCCTCCTATAGTTTTTTGTTGTTTATGTTCCTGGGTCTGGAGAACCAGCCCTAAAACCATATTTGAGTTCAAAATTACTCCTCCAGACTCGATAATGTTTTGAGAATGTGTAAATTTATGTTGCAAGTGAGGACTTATTATGCCAGGCAACATTACCACAGAGCCTTCTGTCACCTTTCCTTCTTCAATCGTAAAGTTGACCCTGAGATCTAAAGCTTTTTTGGCCTGTTCAAAAAAGGCAACGTCTCCAAAATATTTATTGAGATTGGTTAAATTACTATCATTATTATCATTTAAAAAACCTGAAAAAACTGACACCATGAGCTTCGGGGAAGAAATACAGTCTATCGGATCATAGATATCGACGACACTACGATCAGATGCCAGTATTAATACGTCCGCCGGCACAACAGAGTTTTTTGTTAAAATAACGACGTCCCCGACTCTGATATGCTTTGATCTCACAGCTTCGACAAAGACTGATGTAGTGGTATAGGATCTTGTATTGGAGTACTCGGTTATTCTCTTTTTTTGCTTGGGAGACTATTTGATGAACCTGGAATACAGCAAATTGTTAAAGAATTTATCTTGGAATATGACTGGTAAAAGTTGGACGACCTCAAGAAGCACAAGTAGAAGTATCTGGGAGCAGAAGATTATGGTGAAAACAATCGATGCGGTCATTCTGAAAAAATATTAGTTAAGAAAGACAGTATTAAAACATGCATACCAATTATTTAAAAATATATTAATACAAAAATAAGAAATAAATAGAATATATTATTTAAGGAGTATGAAAAATATATTTATATCTGTTGATGTACAGTGGAGTGTATACTTCTGGTGTCAACGATCTGGTTGCTCCAACCCAACAGTATACCAGTATGGCGAATGTTACTAAATTTGACGGTCTCTGCAGGAATAGCTTGATCACTGCTGAATACAGACTTCCTGCCACATTCCAGCCCGTCGAGTTTCTGCAATTGGTGCTCGTCAGAGTATATTAAGTCTGCTCGTCGAGTGTTCCTTCGCGAATTTTGAGGGAGTGGATTGTAGTTATAGAGTTGGTTGCAAATTGCTTATAGTTCATGGGGTCCTGATTCCTCGACTAGATGTTATTAGTATATTTTCTGATTTATTATTTTTTGAATATTATATATAGAATCTATAGAATCTTATCTTTGGTTTTCTCTTTGAAGCTTTTATATATTTATAGATAATTAAAATGAAAAAAGTTATAATAACTAATTAAAAGTTATCATTGAAACAATAATGTAATTTTAAATCAATTAAAGTGTCATGTGTTTGTTTATCTTGGTTTATATATGTGTCATTATATACTTTTAATATATATATTTTTTTCCAAATTAATATATATCAACGAATCATCAATAACACCTTCTCACCCTACAATCGGACTTACCAGACAATCATTGCTCCCCGTTTCCTCCTCCATTTTTACACAACTAGCAGATGATTCTTCAATCACCATAGTATTGTTGCCACCTTTTTCACTTTCCATTTTTTTAGCTTCATTAATTTTATTATTGAAGGACCCCGAAGCCATCCTCCAATGATGAACCACGATTTCCTCTAAAGCTTTAGGACTCACAAACTTTTTCAGAGTGTCTAAAAGCTTATATTTTTTAGTCTAGGCGACTGTGATCGGAGCAAAAACCATTAAATTCTTCAAAGCCTTATTAAATCTGAAGAAGGATCGCTCATCCTCGATTAGAGAGTAGGATTCAAGCAGAGTCTGTTTGAAGTAGGCCACCAGGTTGAATTCTTTGAGTTGTTTGGGTTTTCGGGATAAAGCGAAGATAATGACGGACAAGACTCGGGTGATTTCAGTTTTCTTTTGGGAAATGGCGATAAGCTGAGAACTTATCATAAAAACATTCTGAACAAACCTTTTGCAGAAAGGAAACTCCATCTCCGGATTTTAGTTGAGGAGATGGCTGAAAAGCGACAACACGCACATCATCTGGTACTCAATCTGCGGGGCCAATAGACAGGCAGGAGAGTCCGCCCTCTTGCGAGAAGGCAACTCCCCTTCTTGTCCTGAGTGTTCGAGCTTGTTGGCGAGTGTGTTATAGTATCTGACAAGCAGCTTGATTGCTTGCGGACGCTATTTCATGAATTTTCCAGAGTATCCTTTTTTGAAAAGTTTAGCCAGCAGGATGAGTACCGACTCCATGAATCGAGGCTCACCTGTCTTTATAAGTTGTTCCAACGTACAGAAAATTCCTTAGAGATTGTTAGAATTTTCATTATCATCAGCACCCTTTGAGTTCGATGCAGATTTGTCAGGCAATTGATCAGTGGTGATTTGGATAGTCAGTTGAGCAATTAGTGATTCTGCCGAAACCATCCCCCCTTAACTCGCGGTTGCAAGAGATGGTTTCTAACATTTGGGGTAACTTTATTAAGGAGTGTCCATTATTATTTTATGTCTCGATTTCTTTCTAAAAAGTATAAATGTTTTGTTTTGTGTTTTTTCGCTTTCTTTTTGGGATTAAAGGTAGGGAAATATATTTTTTTTTTTTTTTTTTTTTTTTTTTTAGGGGAAGGTTGAATAAAAGTAATTTATTATAATTAATATTATATTGATTTATACTAAAAAGAATACAATATTTATTATAGGTATGAGTGTCTTGTTATATTTTATATGGTTATTATTATTCATTATTCATATAATGTTTTTTTTTTTTTCGGATTAATTCTTTGATTAACTTTGATACATAAACATAATAGAAACATTTTATTATATGTTTAGTGTTATGAGCAATTATAATAAATTTGATAGCCTAATACAAAATAATTTATACATATATTATTAATATGTCGGTAATCGTCAATTTATACAAATAATATACCTAATCTGCAGCTATCGCCATCTACTATTATTTGAAGTGCTGCTTGTCGGATAACTGGAAATTATTTTTTTTTTAAATTGTTACTTCCGACTTTCATACTTTTTTTATGAAACCACTTCAAACAATAAAAAAAGAATTATTGTTGAAAATAATAACTAAGAGTTTATAATGAGATATAAATAATTAGAGCTAGTTTTTAGTTATTTTTCCCTTATTTCTTCCTGTGTTCACATAAAAGTGGTCGTAACTGATACCTTCTCACCTTTCGTTTTATACTTCTTCACTTCTTCGGCTCTGGGTTTGACAGCAGTCTGCTATTTTTAAGTCTTTAACAGTTCGCGCAGTCTATCTATCTATTTGGCCCTGACTTATCTATCCTGCATTCTCTCGCGTCTCTTCTCTTCCCTATCTTGCTCGGCTTGACGGTGTTCCCAATGCTATCTCCTTCTCTTTTTGGCGCCGAACATATTGTTGAGGTAGGAACTGCGATCCTCGGCGTCGAAGGTGATAGCCGTGGTGTCTTTTCTTTTCTTTTTTATTACTTTTTGTCTCTGTGGCATTTTAATATGAGTTATTATTTGCTTATTATTATAATTATATAGTTATGAATAAGAATATAATAGTCCTCAATTATAAATACAATATAGGTGTTTCGATATATTTATATTTTTAGTGACAATTTATATTATTTGATAAGAAAATATTGAGCAAGAACTTAGGTGGGAAAGTACTTCACTAGTTATAAATGAAATATTTATACTATCTTAAGATTCTTCTATCAACTAATAAAATGAAGTGGTTCTGTAAAAAATCAACAGAGCTCCATTACATATAATATTGAATCGAACAATAATTCATAATCATCTTATTAAAAAAACAAAATTCTATTCTATCTTTTGCAAATAGTTTCCATTATTAATAATAAAAAAATGAAATAAACAAGAGAATCTTCTTTAGGACCCTGGGAGTCTTTTGAATCCACTCCAACCACAAGACCCATTACCCCTCTGCAGCACGACACGAATGATTTCAGAGTTAGGAAAATAGAGAGATACATTACCGAAGTCTTCAAAACAATAGATGACGATGATCGTGATAATATCAAGAATAATCAAGTGATTCAAAATAATATACGTGACACATAATATTATGAATATTTGATCCAGAATGCTGCACAGAATAAATTGCAATAAGACGCCAAAATCAACGATGATATCAATACTAAAAATACCATAACTAATAATTACTAAGATTTCACAAATATCCAAGTCGGTTCGACAAAGGCTAAAGCAATCAAAAACAAGGCCCATCGATTTAATCAAAGTGCTTACCGCGTGTTATAGAGAAATACGATGCTTCCCAACTTTGATTACAATACGACTCCTACCGAATTGAATAGCATTCGTAATATTAAGATGTTTGCCAAACATACGAATAACAATAATATCACCCAGAATGGCAGCAGTAAAAAATATACTTCATAAGGTTATCTGAGGACGAGCGAAACATAAAACACATTCAAAATATCACATCCCCTTCGCCATGAAGTTGATTGCCCAGATTTTATAGCAAAGAATCATATTGGTGTTAAGCCAGTTTTGAATAAACATACCCTGTTTTCGAAGAGAATAAACACCGCCATTTCTCCTGTATTGTTTGCCTTCTCGCCTTATTCCTCTGAATAAGGATAGTAAATAGCAGCTAATATAAAATATGAATAGTCACGAACAAACACTAATATCAGAAACGTTGAAGCTATTGGCACTCGTATGAATAGAAAGAGTTAAATTCTCCTGCCCAACAAATCCTAAAAAAACAGGGTGTTGGATAACTTTCGTATCCCTTCCGTGGGGTATAGTAAGTGCATCTTGAAATCATGTTATTTGACGTTCCAACCTAATATCAACTATAGTTACAATAATGCGAACAACGTTCATGGAAGTGGTTTAAATAATCGATGAATATTATATTTTTTTTATTTATATAAATATACAGATATTGTTGATTCTTTTGGTGCCATCTATCTTCGACTTATGATATACATAATATATTTATCATACTATGTTTTATCAATGATTCTGGCAAAAAAAATATCAGAGCCATACGGAAAATGATAATGAAATATATTATTTTGAGAAAAACTAAAATGTACTAAAGATAAATAGAAACAAATGGATATCTATATGCATATATCTTTATATCTAATTAATAGTTTAATAAATTATAATGTTAATCGTTAATAATTTATATTATTCATGTGACCAATATATTTATTGAATAGATGATATATATTTTTTTAAAAAAAATAGTTATAACCTTGTTATATTTGTTTATTTTTTGTTATTGTTATTTCTATTTTTTTTTTAAAGTATTATTATAATATCATATCATAATAAAATAAAAATAAAACCCCGAATTGTTAAGTTTTTAAACACACAAAAATCATAAATGATAAATCGAACCATTAATTCAAGAAATTAACATATAATTATTTTTATACTCTAATTGTGTAAATGACTAAAAATGTATGAACTTTTTATAATCCAGTAAATCATTTCATTCGAAATTCTTAAAAAAAAATAACAACAAATAGAATCGTAAAAAATGTAAAAATAAAGACACCGTCACAATAAGAATAAAAATATCAATAAAACAATTAAATAACCTATTTGTATATTATGAATCCATTTAAAAGCTTAACTATCATACTTATATATATACGTATATTATAATAAAATCATAATAAAAAAAGTATACAATTACAAAACATCCTTTATCAGAAGCATGGAATCCAAGATTCAGTATTACCACAAGTCGACTATGCTAATGCACATTTCTAGCATCATCTACGTATTCCTCATTCTGACCATACCTGGAATAACAATCGTGAGCCTAATCTTCAGCCTCCTCTATATATTCGAATCAGTATGGAAGTTCACCATCGAAAAACACATTTATAGATCTTCTTACTACACTCTCGGCTTCTGCATCATAGACTTCCTGGCCGGCCCGGTTTCTCTATGTCTCACCATCGTATCCTTAGCCAAGTCGTGGCCACTGTAGATCGATCTGGCCTGCGTCTTCATCCTTCTCAAAATAGCCACCTGCAAATCTTACATCCTTCTCATCAAACAAATATACCACGTACTTCGCTCTTCATCATTCTATTTGCGTCTATCCACTCAGATAGCTCTCTGCTTCACAACCATGAGCTACTACCTATTCCAGCACTACTCCAAGTTCTGGATGGACCTCCCCAACAGTTTCTACAGCATCTACCAGATCAGCACTTTTGACGGCTGGAACGTAGAGCCTGTGAAAGATGTCCGCGATTTGTCTAGCAACCTCTGGCTGATTTACTTCTTCGTATATACTATGCTGATGTGCATTGTTTATCTCGCAACTATGATGAGCTTTTTCGTTATCTACACTTCGACAAAAGACCTCCAGCTGGACTTCAATTTTAACGAAAAGAAGTGTATAAGTGTTTCGGAGATGGCAAAAATCCTCCACTTAAGGCTTGTAGGGATCTAACGTGGCAAAAGCCTTAACCAGACTGAGGCTTATGTAGTTATTGCTAGTTTTTGGGCTATTCTCGAATCGATATGGCCTTCGATTATGGAGTATCGAATTATCCCAATTCTTTTTCTCATCGCAGTCTCTCTGATATTTTTTTGCCGCTTCATCAAGGTACATATATACATATTTATAACTATTAACATATATGTTTTTTAAAATATAGGAATTATAATTGAGTTCATGGAGCTATATCATATGTCTTCAAGCATTTCTCCCACTTACTGTTCTTGTTATATGTTTATTGCTAGGGACAAGACTCTCATATCCGTTGGCGTGCTTTATGGCGATCTGTGTTGTCGATTTGGTTAGAAATAACACTCTCGTACTCGTGCTCTTAACTAAGCAACTGGATATGATAATCGAATACGTGGTCGTCATCGTGGCATGCTGTTATTTTATGAGTGCCATTATCTACCGCCACGAACCTCTCTCCCAAATTGAGAGTCTTCGACCAAAAATCGCCACCTTACTGGATGCATTTCTCTTTAATATCGAGATCATCGGGTTCGATGGATGGGGGGACATCGCGCAGGAGGTCCTCAAAGAACACCCTGCTTGGGTGATATACTTTCTCCTGATCGTGTTCATGCTTGGCTTTCTGATTGTGAGTGTTTTTATGGGAGAGATTCTGGATGCTATATCTCCTGCAGTTTCGGAGGAGTTGAGAATCAGCAAACTTATGCATAGTGATTTGCAATATGAAGATGGGTTGAATAATCTCGCTCACAACTGTCTTTCTGTTTTGAGTGCTAAAGGTTTTAATCCTCGAATTTGAAGGAGAGAACTTGAATATATATATCTAATTAAAATGTCTTTGAATAATTAAAATTACTATCCATTACTGTAAGTATTAATTTGCGTAAAAATATTATCAATTAAATTTGAGTGAATATATATAATAATAATAATAATAATTTATTAAATAGATTAGATAGCGTATCTCCCTAGACTTTATTAAAATTTCAATATAATAAATAATACCTACCCTTATTTTAAATAGATAATAACAAATTCAGAACTCAAATATGTAGATTTAATAAACTCCAGCATAAGTAATTGCAACCTTTTCCCATGACATTGTCCATGACATCAGCTTCGACTGGTACGGCAAGCGAATCGCGACGAGTTCATCTGACAAGACAGTCAAAATCTACTATAAAAATAATTAAGGCAAATGGACAGAGGAGTCATCCATCAAAGTCCAAGGAGGACCGCTTTGGCGTGTCAAGTGGGCCAGACCCGAATTCGGTCTCGTGATTGCCACCTGTTCCCTCGATCGCAGCGTTAAAATATTTGAAAAGAAGAAAAACGACTGGGTCGAACAATTCAAAATGGCTGATTCCAAGGAGGGGATCGAAGACATAAAATTCTCGCCGAGACACTCAATGGGATTATTGTTGGCCACTGCCAGCTCTGACGGAAACTTAAGGATATACGAAGCACATGACCCCACCAACCTTAAGAACTGGATCTTTAAATCCCTTATCCCTATCAACGAGTTGGGATTGAATTGCCTGTCTTGGAATAAGAGTCATTTATAAAAGATGATGCTCGTGGTGGGGTGCAAGGATATCAACACAACCTACAAGAGAACCATTCTCGGCATGATTACCGAAAACAAAGACCCAGTGAAGATTGCAGCTGACTCTGTTCCTGCACCCCCTCCTCCGACTCTTTGTTTCGTGATGAATACAGAAACGTAGTGGATAAAATTAGATTTTCCTATTTGCGAAACCGAGTCTATAAACGATGTATCTTGGGCGCTGATGAATGGAAGGAGTTACCATCTTGTAGCGTTGTCAACGTAGTCATACGTAAAAATTTACTATTTCAAGATAAACGAACTCACCAAAAAAATCACAATTGATCGGGATGTGATGCTAAAAGGATGTGGGCTGCGAATCAGCTGGAATATCATGGCAACACATCTTGCTGTCAGCGAACCAAAGAAAATCAGGATCTACAAGTCTGATAAATTTACTTGGAATGAGGTTAAGACGATCGAAGATAAATCTCAAGGTGTTTGATTTTTATTCGATTTTTGGATTTATTTGTTGAAATTTATAGTAAAAACCATTTATAAAATTGTAATTTTTTATAATAAATATTTTATTTTTATTTGTGTATTAATAAATATAATATTATCGATCACGCTGCTTTGTAAATGGTTTTCCCCTCTTTAATCGTCTATAGAACAGTAATATTATCTATAGCCAAAGGATCGACCTTCATGGGATTTTTGTCAAGAATCACCAAGTCGGCATAGAGGCCTATTTACAAACTGCCTTTCGTATCTTATTCAAATGCTTGGTAGGCTGCATATTTAGTTGTACTCAGTAGGGCTTCATAAACGCTAATTCTCTCTTCTTTTCCAAGTACAAATCCGCTCCTCGTCCTTCGATTGACAACTGTCCAGATCATTCGGAGAACGTTAGGTTTTATTACAGGAGGATCCAGATGTTAGGTATAAAGCATTTTAAGTTTTACAGCGGTATTGGCTGCACTGATATTGTTTGCTCTCTCTGGTCCTAAGGTATTCTTTCTATGGATGTCTCCCCAGAAGAAAGTATGCGCTCCAAAAAATGATGGGATTACTTTCAGTTCAATCATCTTTTTCAGCTGATCGAACTCAGTTACCTGACTGTGAATAGCCACGAGTCTTTTGTCATCAAAGTTGGAAAATTCGAACCTGCCAGTGGAGACCAATGATGTTGGTTTATTGGCGCTTGTGGAGTTTCTGATTTTTTCAACAACTCGTAAAATTTGCTAGACCGCTGCATTTCCGTTGACATGAACTGCCACCTGCAAGTCAAGTTCTTCAATTCCTTTAATTTCAGCAGCCACTGCCGAATCATTGGGATAGGCGGGCAAACCGGCATACCCGTTCTTTTCCCCTTCTGGAATGATTGCATAGGCCTGTTTTAACCAGCCTGTCCCGCCCTGTATGGAACCGTCGAGGCCAAGCTTCCCCCCTGCAATTCTAAATCGATTGACATACTGTTTACCGACAAACGGAAAATATTGGTTATCAGTTATGTTCTTTTTTATTGTTATATAGTCATAATAGGAGTAGATATCGAGATATAGCTTTCCTGATTTTGCCACAGCAACCAGCAAGTCCAACTCTTCGAAGCTAGATCTTCCGTCCTGAACCGTTGTATATCCTTATGAAGCATATATCTTTTGCCCCAGAACAAGAGTTTCAATCAGAAAGCGCACAGAAAATTTCGTGGATATTTTGCTGAAGGCGCGAAAGACCGGAGCTTCTTTCAGCTGACCATTTGGTTGTCCCGCATAAGGAGAAGAAGCTTAAAACTTTCCGATTATTCCGTTGGGCGGATTCATAGTATCTTTTGTGATATTCAAAAATGCCAAAGCCTTCGAGTTGATCACCGCTGAATGCATTGATTCATAAATTAACATGACCGGGAAGTCTGTCGAAATTTGGTCGAGAACTTTGCAGTCAGGGTGACTTTGCTCCTCTAGTTGAGATTCATCATAACCGAAGCCCATA
The DNA here is from genome assembly GCA_022606495.2 of Halesus radiatus. Lineage (NCBI taxonomy): Eukaryota > Metazoa > Arthropoda > Insecta > Trichoptera > Limnephilidae > Halesus > Halesus radiatus. The sequence goes on from JAHDVE020008233.1 coordinate 17,373, forward strand.
ATCCAGCCAGTCATCATCACCAAATCCATGTTGTTTTTGGCCCATGTTTTCGTGATCTCTACAAGATCAGCGAAACTTTTAGCGTTTCCGTCCGGAGGGGAGTAAAGACTGGCAAATCTTCCGAAGAGTGCAACATCTTCCATGTGGCCATGAGCATCGAAAAATCCAGGCAAGAGCACTGAGCCATTCAAGTCAACAAGCACAGTTTTCGGTCCTTGGAAGGCCATAACTTGTTCTTTGGTGCCAAGTTAAAAAATGAGTCCATTTTTAACAGCCAAAGCTTCAACTGTTTATGGTTCGGGCCCAGCCATCGTTATAATGTCTCCGCCATAGTAGATGGTCTCAGCCTAGTCAGTAATTTTTACAGCAGACAGAACAAGAAGAATAGAAAGAAATAGAAGGAATTTATATTTGATGAAGGTAGACATGGTAGTTTCCAATAAAAAAAAAATAGATATAAATTATATTTTTATTTATTGTTGATTGAATTATTTTTCTGTCGTATTTTAATTTTTAATAATTTCAGTGAAAAAACGTTAAAGATTGCTGCAATTCAATGTAATAATCATGAACAATTAGTAATATTCTCAAAAAAAATATATAAGTATTAATAGCAGAAGACTATTTTGTTAAAAAAAATAGACGATTGTTAATTGAGGCTAATACAATGTAAATGTATCCACAATAAATTTTGAAGGGATCACCCAGCCAAATAAAGATTTCAGAAATGAGGGTTGCCTTTGTACTTTCGCATAATATTAGCATAAAGGCCACCCACCATATTTGTATCGCTGGAATGGAGTTACAATTTGCTATATTCAACAAACAATATTGAATACTTATGATAAAAAATATGTCATATCTAATATAAAATAGATTTCATAAGATTTTCTATAATATAACTCGATAACCAATATGCAGACATATATATCTTTATGTATTTATATTATATATACATGTATTAT
>JAHDVE020008234.1:0-70503 GCA_022606495.2 Halesus radiatus
AGTCGGGATGAGGTATGACTTTAAACAAAATATATTTTACAAAAACCCCACACAGGAGGCCTTCAGGGAAATAATTTCCCTCAAAGCCTATATCATCTTTGGGGATGCTGTGTGGAGGATCTTTTAGAGGATAAGAAGGAGTGTAAATCAACAAACACCGATTTTGGATACATATTTTTATTATATATAATTACGTCGAATTTATAAACCGTCATTTAAAAGTCAATAAAATAACATCTCATCAAAACGCCCCTTTCGGTTGGCACCATTGAATCGCCTGTTCGCGACTAAATTCTTTCTGTGTATTAATTTTTGTAATTCATTCCGTTTGACCGTGTGATGCTTGTGTGACGTCATAATGACGTGGTAAAATAAATAAATAAAAAATGGACTGGTGTTCCTTATTTTCTGTTCTATCCAGGGAGTGGAAATTGTTTAAGTCTTGTCCAATTCTGAATCGCAAATCCTATTAGTATTTTGATTAAGTCAAAACAAACAAAAAATGACAATAACTATTTTTATTTAGTTTAAAAAACTAAAAAAACGATAAATTAAAATGGAGTTGTACAAATTAAACTTGAACACAATAAATAAAAAATACATTAGCAGATTAATCAATTTTTAGAAGAATTTATCAGAAACTTTTGACCAATTTAGTTAGTACCATATTGGAAGCTATTCAGAGGCAGATCGAGGAAGAGGTTTGGAGAACGAAGGGAAAGCCTGAAGAATGAAGAGGGGAGACGAATGGCTCGAGATCGGAGGCGGTGAACATTATTTTGTGGAGACTGTTAAACTCCACGTAGGACTATCAATATTGGCAGAAGTTTGGGATACATTTTTTTCCATTTTCGTGGCCGATTTTAACGCCTTTCAGATCAGAGGCTTGTGGACAGTTTTGCAATTGTCCCACCCTTGTGACATGTCAAGATAATAAAAGGAAGCCGTAATCTAAAAATAAAATGGTGATGATTTGAGAACCTACTCAATACAATACACTCTTCGTAGCGAATGCAAAAGCTCCCACCATCAGGTTCTGTCGCAAAGAAAGCAAGCAGACCTTAATCGACAAAGAAAACGGGACTTGCAATTAAACAACGGAAAAAACGGATGCGTGTGTAATTATTATCGACTACAATGGCGGCGGCGATTACTATTCTAGAACTGATAATCGCCAGTTTGGTTTCATGGTCTGAATGGTCCAAATCAAAGAGCGGTTTAAGCATGACCACACAGGTAGCGTCAGTAACAGCGCGAGAGGGAGCTACACAGCAATTACGGGATATAGGTACTACAACTGGCAGTAATCAAAGGGAAGGTGGATTTCATATTTCTTAACCATAACAGTGAAGAATACATTGTTGGTAAGGTTGCCTTTCTATTTTTCTTATGAGGGACCTAGAAGCATGGCAATTGGAGCAGATACAGGAATCTCCAGCAACCTTAATTTTTTTTGTAAATGAAAAAACGTTTTATTAACTTATCTTTTATCAATATTAAGTTGGCAAATTTCGAAATTATTGTTGAAAGCGGTAAGTTTTGTACATCTAAAGTTAATTATTTTTTTAAATGCCTTCATAATATTTTAAAAGTTCCATCTTTTTTAGTGATTACCATTGTTATATAATAAATCGTAATGTTTTTGGGTTTATTCGTCTATAATGTTTGTTGCATCATCTAACATCTAACCCAGTGGTTCTCAAAATGTGCAACGCGGCGCCTTGGAGAGCGGCGGGTTCCTCCCAGGGGCGCCGCGAAACTAGGTTTTCGGCACTAGCTGTGGGAAATCTAAGTATCGCGCGATTTAAAAATTGACACAGGGAGCCTTTGGCAATCTGGATTTTGCAAGGGCGCTGTGAATCGTAAAATTTTGAAAATCACTGATCTAGACATCGCTTGAAAAAACTTTTTCAATTGCTTTTTAAGCTCGCCATGAGAGATATCTATGTTCGCTAAATTGCTCTATGGTAGGAACCCTGATAAGATAAGCCGACTGATGATATCCTGAGTAGAGATATACTGAAATACCGGTCCTAGGAAAATCAATAAATATTTTGTTATGTATGTTTTGTTGAATACACCGTAATGTAACAGAAATTAAACAATGCATTTATTGGTTACCTACAACTTTACCTATTTATCGACAATGCATTTATTAGTTACCTATAACTTTACCTATTTATCGACAATGCATTTATTGGTTACCTACAATTTTACCTATTTATCGACAATGCATTTATTGGATACCTACAACTTTACCTATTTATCGGCAATGCATTTATTGGATACCTACAACTTTACCTATTTATCGACAATGTATTTATTAGATACCTACCATTTTACCTATTTATCGACAATGCATTTATTAGATACCTACAACTTTACCTATTTATCGACAATGCATTTATTAGATACCTACAACTTTACCTATTTATCGACAATGCATTTATTAGATACCTACAACTTTACCTATTTATCGACAATGCATTTATTAGATACCTACAACTTTACCTATTTATCGACAATGCATTTATTAGATACCTACAACTTTACCTATTTATCGACAATGCATTTATTAGATACCTACAACTTTACCTATTTATCGACAATGCATTTATTAGATACCTACAACTTTACCTATTTATCGACAATGCATTTATTAGATACCTACAACTTTACCTATTTATCGACAATGCATTTATTAGATACCTACAACTTTACCTATTTATCGACAATGCATTTATTAGATACCTACAACTTTACCTATCGACAATGCATTTATTAATACTACAACTTTACCTATTTATCGACAATGCATTTATTAATACCTACAACTTTACCTATTTATCGACAATGCATTTATTGATACCTACAACTTTACCTATTTATCGACAATGCATTTATTAGATACCTACAACTTTACCTATTTATCGACAATGCATTTATTAGATACCTACAACTTTACCTATTTATCGACAATGCATTTATTAGATACCTACAACTTTACCTATTTATCGACAATGCATTTATTAGATACCTACAACTTTACCTATTTATCGACAATGTATTTATTAGATACCTACCACTTTACCTATTTATCGACAATGCATTTATTAGATACCTACAACTTTACCTATTTATCGACAATGCATTTATTAGATACCTACAACTTTACCTATTTATCGACAATGCATTTATTAGATACCTACAACTTTACCTATTTATCGACAATGCATTTATTAAATACCTACAACTTTACCTATTTATCGACAATGCATTTATTGGTTACCTAAAAATTTACCTATTCATCGACAATGCATTTATTGGTTACCTACAACTTTACCTATTCATCAACAATGCATTTATTGGTTACCTACAACTTTACCTATTCATCGACAATGGATTTATTGGCTACCTACAACTTTACCTATTTATCGACAATGCATTTCTTATACACTGTTACACCAGCCAAATTATTTTACTTCTTCATTAATTCATTTATAACTATATATGTATTACCTTCACCAAAGTTTTGGGAAAACGAATCAAATTCTTGTTTTTAAAAGGAGGTCCAGATGAAATCAAACTTGACGATTTCGTGTTCCTAAAATACCACAAAAAAACATAATCTTTGCAAAATTGTGACGAAAAAAAAATAAAATCCTACCTGTCTATCCTCGATCCTGTACTTGTCGATCAGGATGAGCGCATGTTGCGCGCGCGGCGCGTGCAGCTGCATGCGCGCGCCGCCTCGCAGCGCCAGTACGAGTGCTCCGGCGCGCGGACATGATGCGCTAGCCACGCGCGCGTGCGGCACGGCGCTCACGCACGCTAGGGGATGGCCGCGCCCGCCGGATGCGAGCGCGATGCCCCAGTGCGAGATGCCGAGCACGGTCACGTCGGAGAGCTGGAAAAAAAAAGAAGTTATTTGACTTGGCAAGAAATACTATTATAACGTTAGGTTCTTGATACCCTCAAAATTGTCTCTATTGATTCATTCATTGTTTGAACAGAAAATAAACTTAAGAAATAGTCCATGATGTCTATAAAATAATGTATGTCATCTGTGCACGGTAAAAACGTACTTCAAATAAAAAGTTTTATTTTTTACACATGTAATTACTTAACAATCATCGGGTTTAAAGTCGTATACATAAATCAAATACCTAACTAATTATGGATTACTTCATAAACTTGCTTTCGCAACAGACATCGTTATAATAAAGTTTTGTTGGGTTTGTTTAAATGTCAAACGTCAGAATTCGAAGGTGGGATCAGTGATATTAAAAAAAATTCAGTGTAGAATTTTATACAAAATCAACAGAAAATTATGTTTACCGATGCGACGACACAAACTAAAAAAAAAAACACGAATTGGTTTATTTGTCATCATAAAATAACTTTAAAAATGTTATAAAGTAGTATTTCCATATTCTCGATATAATAAAAGTGACTTATTGATTGATATTCCTGGATTCACCATTGTTTCAACCTTATCAGTCTGACCGGTTCTACTGAATATACTTTCTAAAATACGCAAACTCATACACTCGGCCCGTCAGCGTTTGGTTAAAATATGATTTCTCAATAAGGATTATTTTTGAATGACTCATATTCTTACCTGAGGTGATCCGTCCACCACAAATAGCCTTGCGAAGTACAGCGGCCAGGATTTAGCCATCTCCAGCACCCTCCTAAGCACGTGCGCCCTATGCCGGGACTGGCCTTGCCCTTGGGCGTCCTCCAGGGACACTCCGAGCGCCCTTAGGGCGGCCGCCCCCGAGCGGACCTCCGCCTGGGAGAGGCGGAGAGATGGAGAAGGGCCTAAGACGTCTGTCACAACCTGGAGAAAAAAACATTCATTATTGTTGGTCACTTGGCAGTTCTTTTTAGCAATTTTTTTTATTGTGATAGGTACTTTTAAATTATTTTTTAATATCATCAGATTCCGGCATCTTACTTTATACCTTTTTGGAGTAAGAAGTTTTATTTTGGCATGCTCTAGGGCGGGGGGATATTTGAAAATTAGTCAGCGATTGATTCATGTTTAGTTAGATATATGTATTTTTTTTTTAATTTGGTTGAATTACACATAATTTTTAATGATATTGGGAGGAAGAATTTAGTCATATTTTGGGAAGGATTTTGCTTTCATGGTAGCCGGAGATTGAAGCAAAATGAAGAACCTAGATTTGCAGTCTTTGAGTACAAAAAACTAACGCTGGATATGGATCCTACAGAAATAAAATGATATATGAAATCAAGAGGATCATGACAAAGTGGGCTGACTGAGGAAGAAGTGGAATGACTACTAGGTCTTATAAGAAGGTTGAAGAAGGATGCAAAGACCTGAGGACTAAGACAAATGGCTAGGGACCCAAACCAGTAGAGAACTTTTGTGGAGGAAGCCAAAGCCGTGATGAAAAAGATGAGAGTGGTTGTGTTAGACAACGAATGTTATGAATGCCTTTATATTACATTTTTGAAAAACTGTGATATTTGCATAGATGTCTCCAGTGTTCACTAGGGATAATAGTTTTTAGAGTCACAGATAGATGTCACTAGAGTATAGGTTTACCCTCCCTATGTTAAAAATAGAAGTACGAGCTCTCGGGGCTCACTTTGAATAATAGAGATTTAGAGACAGGACATTGGTCTCCAGGCTGTCCTTTCTTTGTTCAAATTATAATGGTATTATCGTCTTAAATAATAGACAAAGTGCTTGTTTTATTGAGTAGTCCTCTTAACTATGATTTACTTAGTTCCACAAACCTGGCAGAAGATCAGATGCATCAGTTTGGGAGACTGCACCTCCTCCAATGGGGTGAAGATCTCCTTCCTGACTGTCAGTTTCCACGGCACTCTGTTGTAAGTGAGCCGACTGGCCAGGGTGGGTGCTGGAAGTGTTCCCCCCACAGCCTTTGGAGGCAGGATCGCTTGGATTTCCTGCTTCGGAGCCGGCGAACTGAGATAGCCACGGTATTCTTCCACTAGAAAGGGTAAAATTATTAATAAAATTGTTCATTTGAAAAATATCTGTATATTAACCACATATATATAGTATAATCATTTCTAAAGTAACCGTAATAAACTATGTATTCAAATTTTGAGGAAGTGATGTAAGCCCAAAAACATTTAGTGTTTAGTAAATGTAGAATTTTTGTACATATTAAAAGATGAAAAGATCCCAAAAAGTCATTTTCAACCCCTAGCAATTACTAACTTCATTAAGGTGTTTATGTGGGTTACATCACTTCCTGCCTCAATTATTTTCTTATAAAGATGATATTAAAAGCATCTAATTAGATTATTTAATGACAGCAAAAAAATACAGTTTTGAAGAAATTACATACACATATGAAAAACTATTGAACTTACTATCAATGCGATCTGTTTTGTCTGTCACATGTGTTGAGACAGAACTTCTCCTCTCGGCTTCTAATCTCCTGTCCCTTTCCTTCTGTGCCATGTGAGTCTTAAACGTGGGTCTCTCCACATTCTTTACAGGTTCTCTATTTAACGTAAATCTGTTCACATCATTCCTAGCCAGTTCTGTCGGCTTACCTCCCATCAACATATCCCGAGAGTTCTTACGTCCATCCATTTTATTATCGTGGAACTTGATGCTGTCATAACTGTCTCGAGAGATTTTGTGCTTCGACTGATCTGGACTGAAATTATTTTGAGTGCGGTAACCATTTTGGGTATAACTTGGTTTTCGGATCTTATCTAAATCATCCTCAGCCGTTGAAGCTGAATCGTCCCATTTTGGACTTTCCCTCGGTCCTCTCATTTTGCTGACTTCGAACCTTTCAAACTCGTCATGGACTTGTCTGTAATTAGTATCGCTGTGTTTTGCATATATTTCGCTGGCAGTTTCTTTGTCCCAATCGTTTTTAGGCGACGTCGACATCTTGCGATGGTTTTCGCTGTGAATTTTCTTGTTGTCATACATTTCATTTTTATTTGGTGGGGAATAGCTCTTCAATTCCCTGTGATTCCTTTCGATCTTCGGTTCTGATTTTTCAATGTCTTGATCCCATGAATCGGATCGTTTGAATGAATCCTTTCTGTCCCTACGTCTGTAGTCACTATCCAAGAATCGGCTTGCGAATCCTTCGTTAGCAATTCTGGGTGATTCTTTAGCGTAAGACTGACCATACTCCTCTCTACGTGAACTTCTGTATTCTTCTCGTTGATACTTTCCATTTTGCACGTTTTCAACATTTTGTGCCTCCCAATTAGCATGGAAGCCATTCCTTTCACGCCCACTAGTTCCGTAGTTCTCTCTGTTCTGATGAACTCCATAAGTGTCTCTTTCCTGTCTCATTTGCATGAAGCTGGCCGGTTCTACTGGGGCTGGTGGTCCTGGGATGGGAGGGGAGTGTGGAGGAGGTGGTGGTGGCCTGTTGGGGGGAGGGGGAGGAGCCTGTCCCGGTGGCGCTGGGGGAAGACTGTGTGGACTAACAGGCATAGGGGGAGGAGGAGGTCTCCAGTTATTGCTAGTAGGAGATTGTGTCTTCTCCATTTTCTGTATTTGCGACCTAACACTTGGCATATCAGGTCCTTCAGGAGAAGGCATTGAAGAATCAACTGTATCCCACCTTCCTGTTCCTCCTAACTGCTGTTCTAACATCAGCTTCCTTGTGTCTTCTAACTTATTGACTACTCTGGCAGGTTTTTCCATCTTGGAGGAAGTGCTCCTCACTGAGTGGTTAGCGGTCACCTGCTCGAGTCTCTGGCGCATTTCAGAGCTGAGTTTCAATTTGCCAACACTACCTGGAGAAGGCCTTTGAGCACCAACTTCAAAGCTCTTCTTGGACCTATGAACATGTGAGATGTTCATTTCTTTTGTTTGACTTGAGATTGTAATGTTATCAACCTCAAACTCATCCCATTCAATGCCGAAAGGAGAACTTTCTGAATTGTTTCTACTAACATTATGATGCGAAGGGGGGGAGCCTCTCATCTGCAGTGAGTTGGGTCCTTGACCGGACTGTGGAGTAGTTTTCCTGTGATGTTGCCTCATCTTGAACTGGATGAAATCTTCTCCATTAGCATCAGGAGAATCGTGCGGTGGAGGCCAGCGCCACTTTCCAATACGGACAGTCTTGGCTCTTCCATAAGGGTCGAGGAATGGCCTAGCCTCATTAGGATCTCCCAATTCTAGTGGTGGAGGCATCGGAGGAGGAGGCGGTGGGGGAATTCCCCCCCTGGATCCCATGGACATATTGCTTTCAGTAGAAGCTTTTCTTGACTTCAAGTCACTCAAGACAGAAGAGAATGAATTGTTAGAAGTGCTCTTGTTGAAGCTGGGTTTTCTAGGAGGTGGGTGGTGCATTTGAGCCTTGACTACGGTGTTCCTATTTTCTGTGGGTAGTGGAGATGTCACCTCTGCTCCAGCCACTTGTTGAGAAAGTAAAGTTTGCAGTGCTTGATTTTGCGCCAGCAGTTGCTGTTGAATTTGAATATTTTGAGCCATGGCACTTTGGAGGAATGCGCGTTGCAAGTTTTGTTGGTACGCTGCAATTTCACCGTTCTGCGAGGCAGGCAGTTGCACTCCTTGCATGTTGTAGATTGGTACAAATCCTTCATTTGGAGTTGAAGATGGCATCATGGGCATCATCATGGGCTGTGGGCTTAATATTCCACCAGCCATTGGGCTGAAACTAAAGCTGGAAGGACCGGCTGAGCTAGTTTGATGAGTGGTGCCTCCTCCTTTAATAGCTCCAACTAAATTATCCTTTTCAGTCAATCTCTTCAAGCTATCATTAACAAAGATCGGTTGGAACAAATCAGTAATGTAATCGTCGACAGAAGAAGCTCTTTCATTTTCTGGTTGACTGGCTTCTGTGAAGGAAGCTACTTCTTGATCGAGGCACGATGATCCACGGCTAGTTGGTCTGCCCCGGACTCCGCCCCCGCCTTTAATCTTTCCTTGCATTTTTTCCGCATTGACAAATACCTCCATAAGTTCGTCAGAAACATCAGAATCGTAAAGTCCATTCACAAAATTATCAAAATCATTTCTACCATCTTCAGTAGAGCTTGAATCAAAATCGAACAGAACACTGGGTCTCCTGTTCATGCTGATTTCGCTGAACTCGTCATCTCCTCCTTTGATACTGGCTGCTAGAGATCTTGCATCGGACAGTTCATCCAGGTTACCGTCTAAAACTGGTGAGAATAGTTCATCGAGGAATTGGTCCACGTCAGAGGCTTGACTTGGGACTCTGACTCGGCGAACGTGAGAAGCTAGACTAGGTGCTTCAGATGTATCACTCATGGCTGATGACCTGTAGCGAAACAAACATATATTTTAAGAGGTTAACAGAATAAAAAGTAAATAGGAAATGGTATGTACCTGTAATTATTTGACTTACCTTACTCCTCCAAACTCTGAATTCTTTTCAATATGAGCTCTGCTGGAATGAGATCCAGCGGGCGCTCTCTTCCCTGCATACTGGGACTTGATATACCTCGGAGTTCCCCTGTTAGAAGTTCCTACACTGGAGTTAATATCTGGATATTCAAAATCCATTTCTTGCTTCGACATGTACGTATTGTTGGACACGGCTAACACGGGTTCAATCTGTCCAGACAGTTGCTCAACGGAGTGGTATCTGTCATTCAAACGCGATGTGGACAGTCCCATATCTGCCAAATTGGTTGGTGAAGGAGGGCTTTCAACTCCTAGAAGATTGTCCAAAGACCTGCTTCTAACTTTCTCTGCATTATTGTCGAAGTATCTCTCGTTAAGTGCGGACTCTCTTGAAAGCACGTCATGAGATGTCTTTCTGTTAGAGTTGTATTCACTTTCATTTTGACTCATGTTTTTGGGACTGGCAGAAGTCTTCCTGCTGGGAGAAGTGTACTCCGACAGCATCTCATTGTTGGAAGTTTTCCTAGAGGAGGATTGCATGGAGAATTCTGACTTATCTCTAGAGGTCTTTCTGGAATCTGGTAATGGTCCTAGTAAATCTTCGGCATAGCTGGAAATAGACTTTGCAGGAGGCTCTGGAGGTGGAACCTAGAAAACAAACAGCACAGACATTAATACATATACGTTTTCAATTGCAATAATAAGTTTGATCTTACTGCAATCTCATGAACATCTTCAACAATTATTACAACAATAAGATTGATCTGTTTGCGCTCAATTTGAAATTCCTTGGGAGTTTCTCTGTGCAAAAGTATGTATCTTCATCTGTGCATAACCAAAATACTTCATTACCTGGGGTCTCCTAGGCGTGTGTTCCGGCGTCTGTTCCCTAAGGTCTCTTGTCTCCCTAAGGTCTCTTGTCTCCCTGACTTCTCGAGGCTCTCTGAGCTCCCGGCCATCTCCCCCTCTGACAGGGGGCTGGGGGGCCCCACGGCGCCCCATGCGTAGGGCGTCGCTGCGCAGAGCGGGGAACGCTGGGCAGAGCTCCATTTCACCTACTAGATCGAGGACGTAGTCTAGTCCGCAGGAATCTAAAAAAAGGGAATATTTTTATTATGATTTACTTGAAGTGTTTTAGAAGATGGAGGGTGTGAAAATTTGAAGATGAGTTACTTTTGAGATTTGATAGAGAAAATTTAGTATTGTAATTTAACAGTAACATTAAAACATATACATGTTGTATTTATAAAACCAGAAATAAAACATAAATTTTATTTCAAGTTTGTTTAAAAAATAGTGACAAAAATAAAATGTTCACATATGTAGCAAGTAGCACGTTTTTTATTTTATTACACACTGCTTTAAATTAATTTAAAGATTACAATTGCTTATATTATATACGTCTGTTATTTTTAGATGCAAAGGAATAATGCTATTTTCCATAAAAGGTGCCAAATGTGTCATAAACAATTCATTTCATTAGAAATCTCGTACCTGTCATAACACCGCCATCATCCAACACAAGCGTCCACCCAGAATCCTGCTCAATGCCCGCTGCCATGACGGCAGTGGCAGCCGCCTCCTCGCAAGTGGTCCAAGCGTCCACGGCTACCCCGGTACTGTTGCCATCCGGAGTCTGAACCGTTAGCGCCACTCCGGCGTGCCGTCTGGCGCCGCGCCACTCGAGCGCCGTGGGCGGGTAGCGGCGCGCCACCTGGCTCGGCAGTGAGGAGTGGGGGTCTATGGAACCACCCAGGGAACGAAGCAACAGCAGTTGTAAGGAGGAGCGGTAGTTTGCTGGAGCATGGTCTGTGATGAATTTCAAGAGGTATCTGAAAGAAAAAAAAGGCATAAATAAATTTTGCTCTTCCATTCTTGGATAGTGCCGTATATTAAGTTATTTTAATTAATTTATGAATAAAGACACATTTTTAACAAAACATCTAATTAAATAAAATCAACGCTTTGTTTTCAAATGGTTTGTTTTTAAATCATCATCAACCAGTTTCACTTATCCTAAGCTTCGTCAGGGTAAAATTAAAAGCTAAACATAGAGTCAGCATATATATAGGTGGGATATACAAAATATAATGAGACAAAATATAAAATGAAGCAATCTCAGTGAGACAGAGATATACTTACATGTAATAGAATTTTATAATTATGTATTTTTCCATTCTATTTTATGTAAGCATATCTCTGTTTTATTTAATAAATACATATGTCAAACCACAAAGCAATTTCTTTCTATGAAAACATAAATATCTAATCTTCACGCAAGATCTCCGACAAGACGTACTGTGGTCAGTGTGCGATAACCAAAAAACCTCCCCTATCAATAAGTTGGGAAAGATTTCTAACAATGTTCTTGCACCAAAAAATCACTTAAATATTGGCATGTAAATACAACCTTATTCCTGAGGTGCACGTTATACCTAACTTCAAACGAATCTCGTGTCACGTGTTTGGGTTTTTCAACTTTCTTCACGTTTTCTTGATTTTCATTTCGACGTCATTTGATGAATTTGTGATATTTGGACGGTCCCCGGTAAACAGCGATTTTCGTCCCATTTTAGCTTTTGATCAACTTATGATCAACCTTTAAACATAACGGTCGTACTGTTATGCTTGACGGCTGATGAAGTTTGAAACACCACAACACGTGACACGAGATTCATTTGAAGTCAACAATAAATTATAATTAAATTTTGTATAAGATCAAAATGATTAACGAATTAATAGGCAAATTTCGTTTTCATTACTGAAAAGTTACATGCGTCATTTATGAGAAAAAGGGAGATAGATGGAGAGGTTTTAACAAAGTTATCAGCGATATTAGTTAACAATTTAAGGTTATACTCACTTGCTAAGAGCCGGCCCAGGTTGGAAGGCCGACAAGCAATGATGCATCAGCTGCCAAACTTTCTCAGGGTTGTCGTTCCTCCAGGCCTGGTTGCAAAGCTGCACCAGGAGCTCGTCCCGCAGGCCGCGGGAAGCCAGGCCCTTGTGCACAATGTAGTCGGCCAGGGCCTTCTCGCGGGCACCGCTCAGCTGGGCGTCATTGCACCAACGCAGGATGAGCTTGAACACGGCTAAGGAGTCTTGGAAGTCTTGATCCCTGGAATAAACAGATAAATATAATTAGAATTTCTTATGTAGATAACTGTTTACTTAAATATAAAGCAAAAAAATCTGTTTGTATCAAGCAGCAAATAATCTTGAACGATAGGCGCTGTCCTTAATCTATCTTTTCCTCTCTGGAATTTCTAGATCAACACAACAATTTTCAGTTTGCGATGGCATTTCCATTATGAGCTATGGAGCATTAAAATATCCAAAAAATAAAACAAGATGGCACATATTATTTCTGCCATATTTTTCAAATAAACTTTTGCATCATGTCATGTAGTAAAGCAATGAATAGCACTTCCATTAAAAAAAAATTTAAAGATTTTGTTTTGAACACAAATTGTATTCTAATAAAAGTACTGACGATTTTTCAATTATTTAATAAAGAATGACATAAATTAAGAAGGCGGTACGTAAACTAATACAGGGGGGTAAATGGTAATATAACAAGATAAAAAAGAATTACATAATTATTTTAGGAGTTATACATATTGGATAATTTTGCAGTGTCTTTTAATAATAAATCGTGTTATACGCATTAAAATGTGTAATTTAATTACCTGGCGGCTGCCTTTGACAAGAAAGGAGCAGTGATGGGCTCTCTCCTCATCCCGAACTCTGCCCCCTTGAAGTAAACTGAGCTGAACTTCCCGAAGGAGAACTGGTCCAGGTCCGACGGCAGCTGGATATTGTGGTCCGTGGTCTCCACTTGACCAACAACCTGCAAAAGACAAATAAATTTACAATGAAACTAGTAAGGAATGTCATGTTATGGATCGGGATGATGATGTCCATACTGTCAGTGCGGGATGAATTTTTCGAGATGAGTTTTCTTAAATGGAACACATTTTTTTTCTTACCATTTAAAATTTTATTTTTATGGAAGATCGGTAGTTATCATATCGTCGCTGCACATATAATATAACTTATGTGATGTTTCATATATTCTGAGATGATGGAATAAAAACTGTTTTAAAAAATAATTGCAAGGCTAGATTTGAAAAAATATTTTTTATAATTATTAGGAAAGCTTTCCAGCTTAACAAATCTATTCTTTTTAGCAAATCTAGTATTTTTCAATATGAAAGGAACATTTCAATAAAAGGGTGTTAAAACTGGGGTTGTCACTACATATTAGTAAATTTATTTAAAGCTACATAGCTTTCTTTGTGGCACTTTTTGAAGTTTGAAGTGAAATAAATTACCTTAACAAGTTGCCTGTCAGCGTGAGGCGGTGTCCACTGATCTAACTTGGAGAAGATGAAGGCTAACTCTGCAGGGATGTCCAAGTGGTGGACAGCAGCGGTGGTACGCTCAATGCGTTCCCTGGCCTGTCTCTGTTCAGCGCGTTTTCTGCAAATAATTCGTTCACAATATTAAAGCTCATGACAAAAATTAAACTTCCTTGACATCCTTCTCAATAGTGGGGTAACCTTGCGACTTGTACAGAGTAAGTTTTGTACTATGCAATATTGTATCAGCACACTCTGTACAGTACGCCCGACTTGCAACTTGGGTTCCATAAGGCACTGTATCTGAGATGGATACTTGTTATATCAAGCATATTAATGAAAGGTTGGTTGGAAAGATTGCTTCATTCAATCAGCCACAATTTGGTATTTGAAACATAAACAGAATAAAAACAATGTTGACAAAAAAATCTCTAATGAACTCAGTAGGCATTACTAGGCTCTTAGGCTCGTCTATTATAACTTACAAAGGAGGTTGTGAAACAGAAGTGGAAAGAAGAATTTGCATGACAAAAGGCGCCATGAGCAAATTGCAAAAGACATGAAGTGACAGAGGCATAACGAAGACCATCAAGATGAGACTCGTCCGGGCGCTGATTTTCCCCATATTCCTTTATAAATAACACAAAACTGCGCTATATAAATGCTTTGTTATTATTATTATGGTGTGAAAACATGGACACTCAGAGCCAGCAAAAGAAAGCGGATAGACGTCCTCGAAATGTGGTGCTGGAGGAAAATGCTCAGGATTCCATGGGCACAAATATATCAATTCTGGAAGAGTTTTGCATCCACAATAGGCTATCAACTGTCTGCCTACAGCATATCTTTAGATTCTTTGGACATGTTGCTCGCCAAACCGAGAACTCCAACCTGGACAACCTTATGGTCACTGGCAAAGTGGAAGGCGGGAGAAGCAGAGGAAGGTCACCCACAGCTCTCCACGCAGTGCAGAATTGCAGCGAGGCATGGAGGAGCCTTGTGCACGAGGGAGATTGGAGCAAGGGTCATGATCCTCAGCAATGAGGAACTGACTCAAGAAGAATGCATTACTTATGACACTCATCAAAGTTAAATACGTATGAATATTGCAGAGAAATTATGATTGTTTAAAAAGTATAAGTAAATAAGAAACATTTAATTTTGTCATCAACAATGGAAGTGAAATAAATAAATTCTTACTGTGCGGCCTTTTGAGCCTCAGCCTTCTGCCTGTGTTGTTCCTTAAGGGCTCCAAAACGCTTCCTTGCCCTTCTTCCACGAACTAAAGCCTGAGCTCGAACCACTCCTCTTATCATCTGGAAAAATAAATCCCATTAGATGGGTATACATACATACGTAATAATATATAAAGAAGTACCAACATGTAAGCCTATATATGAGCCATATGAGGTACATATGAACCTACATAAATCCTTATCATACATAGGAGGAAATATACATATTATCTATTCTCGTTCTTTACAGGAATGCTTGACTTCAACACTTTAGAAGTCCGTCACAGAATATTTTAAAGTTAATCTCTGAAAACCATATGTAATCCACCTATGTTGAAAGAGGTTAACTTATACGTTCCCAACAAGTATACTCACAGGAGATCCCATGGACTTTTTTATGCTCTGAAAGCGAGAACTTCTGCTTAGCAGATCGTACCAATCAACGACCCAACTGCATTGGGCGTTGATATTTTCAACGTCACTTACAGACAGTTTAGTGACTATCTTTTCACCGATGTCACAAAATAGTTGTACAACTGCCCCAATTACTTTTCATACTTCTACTTTGTTTCATTTCCTATAAACCTTTTCTATAACTTGATTCAGCCTAAGAACAACCCGCTATGGTTCGAAATTAGGTTCGTACTGCGCATACCCCACCATCCCGCCTTCGTCGCATCACCCGGCGCATGGCTCACGGCTACGCTCCACCAATTCAGTAACTTTTAGACTGTCTAGATGGAGAAAGTGGTGGGGTAAGGGCGCGGAGACATGCGCGCACAGGTCGTTCTAACATTGGATCTAGAGTAGTTGTACCATCATAACACAATAATGTTATTTCTTGCTGTTTAATACAGATTATCATCTTTAGTATTGCCTTAAAACATTAATACTTCTACTATTTGTTATTACTGGTACTTACTTATGCATGTATTTTTTTAATGCATTCTACATCTGTAATCCTTGCAATTTATTATTGTACAACTGTTTTATAGAAACGATGAATAATAAATAGATAAATTTTGTTTGCAGACGGCTTATGAAAAAGGTAGATATTTTATTTAAATTCAGTTGATTTACCTTATTGTATCTTCTTCTGTGGTAAACTCCTCTCCACCAGGATTGAATGGTCACCGTGCTTCTAGCCAAGGCGCGATAATGTTTCCTGAGAATTTCCAAAAACAATCTTATTATTAGTGAACTGAAAAACACAAAACTATAACCGTTCATCTTGTATACTAGAGAACATGATCACTAACATAAGAATGACGCATTTCTGTTGAGACCTTTTTTTGTTAACCCATTGACCGCTAACGGCACCATATGGTGCGTGAAAAAGCCACGCTTTAAGTACTATGAGCACCTTTTTATTTATGACCACAACAGAGTTGTGATGTACATATTTGATTTCATGTCAGGATATTATGGATTCGATTCCCATTCAGCGATATGTTAAAATGTTTTTTTTTTTATTTCTACCACGTGTTTATAATTTTGAATGTTAAGTTTGATGGAATTAATACCTAGCTTTACAGCGGTGTTAAGTTACATTGAGAAATAAATAAATGTATTAGTTTTAGTTAGGAATGCATGACTCTCAATAAAGCGTTGTGTACACCCAATATTCCATATGATGTGTACATCATGAATGCGGTTAAAAGGTTAAATGATAAGCAAATAATGAAGATGTTGGAAGTGACAGTAGACAAGCAGATGTTTAGTAGAATGTCCTAACTCAATTATTTATTCACAATATCTTCGCTTTATGGTAATGAAAATAAATTTCAATAAAAAAGTCATTGGAGATCTTTCAGACATCTGTGTTTCTGGTAATTATGTATTGTACAAAACACACGATCGGAATAAATGCATATTCATCTGACCTCAAATTAGAATCAACAAAACAGATTGCAAATAACAACGATGAGTTTAATTTTTTTAGAAACACAAATTCCAAAAATGGTGCCAAGTATGGGCACAATATAGTACTATTAGGGCACGTATTAATCTACCTGGAGAGGCTGGAAGAGAAGTATTGCTGAGATCAAACACAGTGGATGGGATGATGAGAATTGGAAAGGAAAAGTCTTCAAGGATAGCCTTTAACTAAGTAAGAAGTACATACAGAACTCACTTATAAAGGTTTTTCAAGGACCGGAAAAAGACTAGGGGGACATTCACTATACTAAAAATGTTTCCCTTCCTCATTGGGTGTAAATATCTGTAATAACCTGTTGTGAAGTAGGTGATAGAAGATAGTAATGATAAGTAAAGCCACATACCTTGCGAGATATCCCCTCATATGTTTCTGCAGAGTTACAGCTGCTCCCTTCAGTTTGTCACTGCGGCCAATCTCCAGTGTCCTCTGCAGGCTTTCCCTCAGGAACACTCGGCTGGCTCCCAGTTGGTAGTCCGGACCAGCTATGGAAGAATTAAACAAACATTTATCAGCTTTGCTTTTGGAACATGTCGGTATTTATATATTAAATGCAGCGGTTTAAACAAAGATATTAGTTTAATAAAATAAAGAACTAAAAACAGCAGTGGTGACATCTATACGTTTGTATAGTGACTTATACAATCAAGGAATTAGAGGAGAAAAAGAAAGCAACTAATTACCGGTTCCAGATGGTGGCGCGGATGACAGAATGGAGCGACATATTTCTCTAAATGGTGTTCCTCTGGCAATCACATTTGGCAGCAGATACCTAAAAATAAATTACAAATTCAGTCAAATTGAAATCACTTTATTAGTAACCCATGAAAATAAGTAAAAACTAATAATATATTTATTGTACACCCGTCATCAATTTGTTGACAAACTTTTTACGAAAAAATCATTTAATTTCATCCCTTTTGCTTATGGGGATAAGTCATCCATTGTTTCAAACGAAAACGTCTTCAGACAACCCTCCTCTCTACTACTACAGTACAGACCCAGTCTCTTCGTTTGTGTCCGGGGCGACCAACTGGATATCTACTAGCAGTCCAGCCACTGTATCATTCAAAGTATTGCTTACCTATATCTCTCCACGAAGGGATGGAACTTCAACCTGACGGGGTAACCGCACTGGCGGATCTTGATTGTGTCCAGCATGCCGGTATATCGCAGCTGCTGTAGCACGCAGGGCATGTCGAAGCGCATGGGTGTCTTGTCCATGTTGGGTTTGATGCAGCGCACGAACCACGGGTTGCTGCGCGACATGGAGTCCAGCAGCTGCTGGAGACTGTCAGAGAATCTGAACAAGGAAGAAGAAGGAAATTAATCACAGTTAATAAATTCAATTAATAAAATCAATAGATCCGCACATAGTCTAATGCAGGTAAGTTGATTCTTACAGGAGTTCATTTAGTTTACAACCTCGCCTTATTTAGCATATCAGTTAATCCAACACTGATTCCATCAGTCTCTTACAAAGCTACATTCTTCTCGATGATATAAATGGAGATTTAAACAATCAAACTTAGACAAAGCCATCGACATGTTTACCTGGCAGCGACGGTAGGCGTTCTCGGCTTCATGGTGACGAACCTCCCATTAGCCCCCCGCGGCGCACCCTTCGGCCCGTGGTGCTGCGCGCGCAGCCGCTCTGACATGGCGGCTACCAGTTCCACACGGCTGCTGCACAGCAGCTCGATCACGTCCTGGCGTAGCTGGTCGCGGTTCTTGTCCAGGAAGCCGTCCACCGAGTACCACACCTGCCCGGCGTAGTGGCGAATCTACAAAACAAGAAAAAAATTACTGTAATTTATTTATTCTGGAACATGGCGAGGTTAGTGCAATTCCACAGATCCTATATTATAGTATAATATACATACATAGAAATAATGTTGTTTTTTATGAACGTACTAGTAGGTACTACCAGGCTTCACTGTATTTTCAAGTCTTTTTCCTATATGGGATCTTGTCATATTTTTTGACAGCTAAATGGAAAGCTAAATATAAAAAATAAAAATATTTTCTTTGAAAGATGTGTGATTATTTTGTGACATCATTATTAATATAATAAATAAGAAGAACTTGGTTTACACCCCTGTTTTTAATGTATAAATATCTACATGTTTCAGATGCAAAGCTTCCCCAGGATAAACAATATGCTAAAAAAATAATTACAAGTTTTATAGCTTTTTTTTGTATAATTAATTTTTAAGTTGATTAAATTAAATTATTTGTTATTTATAACTGTAAAAAAAATGTATGCCACAAAATACTTACACATCTTTCGAAGAAATTATTAACCCTTACCACTCCTTTGTCGGGTGCCAGCCAACATCACTATTTGTACGCTACAACTCAGTTGTCTGCTGCCGGCCGACAAGATAAGACGTGCGCGCGCGGTGTATTTTCACGCACAAAACTTGACACGTGACATTGTTTCTTGTGATTATTCGATAAAAAAACATTTAAATTCACGTTTTAATAAGATTTTGACTGTTTTCCGTTTTTGTTTTACTATAAAATAACCTTTTTGTAACTGCCTTTCTATAAATTAATATTTTGACATTATTTAAATTAGAGTTGGCTGACAACAAATATTAAAAAATAATGGAGTGATAAGGGTTAAAGCAAGTACAGGTAAAAAAAGCAAAAATTTATAATACTTGTCATTATTTTTTAGTACATTGTTTATCCTGATGAGGAAAGCTTTGCATCTGAAACGTGTAGATATTTATTTATATATTAAAAACAGTGGTATAAACAAAGTTCTTCTTACTAATTGTAAAAAAATATATTGTGAGATGAAAATACTTGCTTTGACATAGAAAATCCAAACAGAAAAATCTGTGTAAATTTCACAGTGTCAAGGCTCACTGTTTGAGTGTTTTTTCAGCTTCAAAGAATCATATAATATATGATACAACATATACTTTTTACGGATGATCATAATCCATCTCAACAGCTTACTGAGTTCGGTGAACTAAATAAATATTTTAGATCTGTTGCTAACCTGAAGCATATATTGAAATAAGTATCCTTGTTCATGGAAAATAAAATTATTACTTAAGTACCTTAAATTCCAAGATTCAAGATTCCGATAATCCTCTGAGATTATGATAATTTTTTGGTTAAGGGTAATCAAAACATACTACGCGCTCACAGATGGCGTTAATTTAATTATTAAAAAAAAAAACATTTGTAGTACATGACGATTTTAAATATTGAAATGAATAATTGTTTGTTGGTGGGTGTACGTACGGAATATAAAATGGAATAAATTGTTATTGTAAGTTTAACGCTGCTCTCTGACGGTCCGGTGAGGAACGAACTTTTCACTCGTTACTGGAGACACTGTGCAGAAAAGTCCCACAATGGACTGCGTTGCAAACCGTTACCTTACTTTAGTAAACTTGACTCTTCTATGCAGTGTCTGCAGTAACGAGTGAAATGTTCGTTCCTCACCGGACCGTCAGAGAGCAGCCTAAAGCTCAAGTTCCTCAAGAAACTGTGGTATCTTAGTTTTGACCAATGTACATAGATGGCATTAGCGACCACTGTTGGTAAAGCAGTTCATTGTTGGAAGCTCCCAAGGTTACCACTCAGATTGAATACTACCTTGGTTAAGAAAGGAGATTAGCTTCCTGGCTCTACAATCTTATATTATATTTTGAGCATTTTCGTTAATAAACGATGCCGTATTTTGTTGTAAGAGCAGTTTCACTTATCACGAGGATAATATACAACAGAATCTTATGAAAATCTATTATATAAAGAAGAATGTCCTGGGAATGTTTGTTTGTTTTGTATATAAATCTACAGTTTTATTCCGAGATTAATGAAATTTTGAACACTTAACCTTTGAAACAAGAGGAAGGTCACTGTTTACATGAGATTTCAAAAAACCATCCCCATCCCCCTTTCCTACCCCTTAAAGTAGAATTTTGGTACCTCTAGTTGAAATTTTGCAGAGGTGTGTAGAGGTAGGGGTAACAAATCACAACCTCAAACTTTGCTCCAAACCATTCGTAACTCCGGGCAACGCCGGATACTTCAGCTAGTTCAATATATTATTGTGACACTAACTTATACCGGTCGCTAATGCCATCTATGTAGATTTTAAAACTGAGGTACCACAGTTTCTTGAAGGACTTGCCCTTTAAACATACAATAATAATTTATTCCATGGCATATACCGTATGTACACCCACCAAAAAACAATTCATCTCAATATTTAAGAGCATTACATGTCAAAAGTGGTTTTATTTAATATTAAAATTATTGACATCTGTGAGCGCAATCATGTTTTGTTTACCCTTAAAGAAGTTTTAATTTTATTCAAAACTTTAGTACATTGTATAATTTATGTAACATTTATTACCCAATTAATATATTATGAAGTTATCATAGAACTATTAGAGCAAGTCGATTTTATCGAATCAGACAGAAAATTCAATTGCAAAATAAATTTCATACATTTTCATAAATCTCTAATACTTTCCATGGAGAAATATGAAGGCTCGTAAAGCTCCTTACCATTATGCTATGATGGCTGTCCGCACCATAACTTAGCTATAATTTTGTCTATTAAATAGAAAAAGAGGAGTATTTTTTAAACTTATTCATTTTATTTCTCCAAAATCAATAGCTACTTACTCCGAACTCCTTCCCCCCAACTCTGGGCCGGGAGTACAATTCGTTGAGGGCGTGGTTGTAATGGCACTTCTCCAGGAAGGAATTGTCCGAGGCCCGCGGGAAGTTGGATTCATCGTCCAAGAGATGCATGATGCCCACTGGCTTTTTGCTGAGCAGTTGAATTACTGAAATAGAAAAAAAAAACAATTGTAAATTATTAGTAATTTTAATTTATTTTAACTTAAATTGTTTTTTTAAATAACCATTTCCGGGTTACGGATTACCTGAAAATATTCTCCTACTAAAATTATATCTATATAATCTATAGAAAATCTATCTATAGAAATTCTCCTACTCCCACCATTATAAGCGGAAGATATTAGTTGTGCAATGATGGAGAACTTAGCTAGCTTAGAATTGAAATCACGATGGTTGGGCTGGAACAGCCACTGAACGGTCAGTATTAATATAATTAAGAATCTGACTTATGACCTGATGAGAACTGTCGGCTTCCAATCGATGAGAGTCGCCAAGAAGTCGGAAAAATTGAAGAATAAACAATCAAGTCTAGAATTAATATTGTTCGTGGAATTTTAATGATGGGAACTTGAAATTCTTCTAGTCAGAAATCAGAAAGGTCCTGAGGCTTCCTTACTATAATTACAATGGTCAATTTTATTTAAGATTTCTTAGTTAACTACATGTTAGTCATTGGCATAAAGTACAGTAACTTTTATTAGTATACTAGCTGATGTGTATCCGGCCTTGCTCGGGATTTTTTTGTTTCTTTGAATAAAGTTATGAAGTTGTGAATTCTTGCTTGTCATTAGGGTTCCATAATTGATTTGACAGCGAAAGTAACTACCTCCAGACAAAGAAATATTCATTTGAATATTTTTATTTCATTCCAAACGTTTATTTTTTCAAAATATATCTAAATCATAAAGTTCTTAAGTAGGTACCTACTCCATTTTGAAAATATTCTACCGAAAAAAACCTTCTTCTTTTGAATTTGCAATCTGTGGCTAACCTAAATAAAACATGATGGGTTCAATGTTTTTCATACTAATTTTAAGATGTTATAGCAACAGTTTTACATATTGGATTTCATTCAAACTACTTTCTAAACCTTCCCGGCACTAATAAAAACAAACTGTGCTATTTTCATCGAAACCGGTAGAGTAATTTTCGAGAACATCGAGAGCAAACAAACAAACTTACGTTGATTTTAATATATTATAATATGTAGTAGTATATTGTTACACAGCTTCAATAGATCGGCCGTAATTAAAAGAAAAGTGAATGTAAAGAATTGAGTTACAAAATTGGGTCTTCTCATAAATTTTAATCATCTTGGAGTTAATTAGTCATATTAAACTACTCAAGTGCTGTATTCTTTGTGTGTGAAAACTATCAAGTTCCAACTTTCACTTATTAAAAAGATTCCAAATGAATGTTGTGTTTATCTCAAATAAATTAGTTAGTTGTTATTATTTGCAATGTTCAATTTTAAAATCGTTAACTTTTTAATGCCTTTCTTGAATCGTAAAAACAAAATAAAACTCACAATGAGTTTAATATTAAAAAAAATAATAATAAGACAAGAATTTTATTCCAGACGGCAGCCCTCGTGGTAATAATGAAATTAATGAAACAGTATTTTCTTTAAATAAATAAAGAAGAAGAAATAATTTTTACCACACCAGGTTACCGATAAGAATTAGTATTTCGATGTTTGATTAAATTATCATAAATCAATTTGCTTAAATTATAACCATTGACATCTTGGAAATATTGACATGGTATTTAGATAAATACCAGTGACTTGTTTAGCTATTTCATCGTTTCACTTTGTGTGAATTTTCAGTAGCTTTCTGATTTGACGTGATCTAAGTAATTGATAGTGGACTTATGAAGCTAGTTGAATCAATTATAGAAATAGCACAGTATTCAATATTTTATTCAAGTCAAATTGTAAAACAAATTTGCAAATTGTAACAGAAGATTTCAAAATGTGGTATCACCATCCAATTATTGGAAGAAATAATCAAAACGGAGGCTATTTTCATATATTATTTAAGTACATACTTGTTGTTCTTGAGATGTGTACAGTTTTTCAGCCTATAAGGATTACATGCCACTTGCAAATACAAGCATGTAAATGTAAATACAAAAAAAAACACTAACAAAATAATGGAAAAAAACAAAATGGAAAAAATTTGTATGGAAAACATCCAAAATTAAAAGTGACACTAATAAAGAAATCATAAAGATGAGATGAGGGAAATGACACAGGTATGGTCAGGCTACTCTACCATAAGTAAACATAAATCAAGGGAAAAACAGAAAAGGAAAAAAAAGGATCACAAATAAGAAATTGGAAAAGGGGAGAAAATGATAAGGAAAGGAAAAATAATGAATGAAGGCAAAATGAAAACCGGGATCAACAAAATAAACTAAAAAAGACAAAGACATGGACAAACCTGGTAAATTATCCACCCAAGTCAGACTGGTCCACTCCAGCCGCTCCTTCTGGTACTCCTGCTGCTCGAGCTTGAAGACGTGCTTGTTGAAGTAGAACTGCAGGCTCTCGTTGGCGTAGTTGATGCACAGCTGCTCGAAGGAGTTCTCGGCCAGGTCCTCGAAGCCGAAGATGTCTAAGATGCTGATGCGCTGGGCGTCGTGCGTGCCGCCGCGGTGCACGATGGAGTTGACACGTGACACCAGCCTGGAATTGAGAGAACATACTTAAAATGCTAGTACCAGCGATGTTTCATTGGGAGGTGGTCTGAAGATCCATCAGTACCCTGCACTGCAAAAGCGTGCCCATCCTTTGTACAAGGTTCACACTTCCGCAAGATATCGGGTCTCTTCAAGATCCGGGTTAACTTCTTTTCCCTGAAAAAACACCATCCCCCAAGATGACATAGGTGCCGATGAGAACCTCGATGGATTTAATACCTATATTTATGACATTATTGAAGTACGTAAAGGAAAATAATGAAATTGATTTCCTGCCCGATGTTTGTAAATAATAACTGACTTCAAGTTTCTTGAACCAATGAACTATTGGGCTCTTCTGTAAAACAACCCTCACCTTATAAAAAAATAGTGAACTGAAGACTTTTAAGATATCAGTATTCTTTAATAGTCTGAAGTCTTTTTTTTTGTTTTGGAAAAGGTGCCAATTTAGTCGATCTATTTAGTCTGATCCATCGTTGATGTAAGAGATCCTCTGCTTGTTCAACGTACGCCTATTCACGCGGTAGGTATTTGTTTACAGTTTATACCCCTACTCATTCAATAATGAACCAGCAATTTGCAGTGGTCGGGAAACTGCAGATTGATAATGCTCGACCAGTGGTCTCCTATGAAAACGTGCGTAGATTTAAATGTAAAATTTTAAGGTATTTAAGTTTTTTTAATTAATTGGACGATGGTTCCAAAATTTTTGTTCACCCCCATATACTTACAATAATGCAGTAGGTATGAACTACGTATACATGCATTTAATAAATTCAAAAGCACCGTTCTGCCTTCAACCATCAAATTTGACATTGGCCCAATATGTAAAATGAATATAAATTTATTTAAACACTTAATCACGCATGAATATTCATCGAGATGCATGGACCAGAAACATTCAAAGTGCCAAATCATCACAGTGCTTGCTGTGCGGCCTTGGATATGGCAGTAGCAACTCACAGTGGCAATAATGAAAACGAAAATCATAATTAACAAAATGCATTAAATATTCGTATATAAAAAAATATTGAGACTTTATTTAAGCAAGATGGATTTGTGAAGGAAAAAAAATCTATCAAAAAATTAAATTGGATGAAAAATAAACTTTCATTTCGGAATAACTTATTTGAAGCTTATAAAATTCATTGTAATAATTTTTTTAATTATTGAAGATAACATTAACAACTAAGAGAAGGGTAACGGTAGCAGTTGGGACTAAAACTCAGGACCTCATGGTTTTTTTTTATTTATTTCAGAGGGTAACATGTTTATACAACTAGGAATCATGTGATCTAAAGTTCTTTGTTCATATTTTTTTTATGCTTAGCAACCATTAATCCTTCATTAAAATTGAGACGAGTATTGTAATTGTGCTCTAGTCTATTTGTATTATATATAGGGTTATTAATGTGCTTAAATATAATTTTGTACCACAGAATTGATCTTACTGAAAGAATTTTGAGACTCTGATAAAAGTATGAATTTGTTCGTATAAACTTTTATGAGCTAATAACTTAACCAATGAATTTTGCACTGATTGAACATGATTTTTTTAAAGGAAAGTCCCCAGGCTGTAATTCCATACCTTATAACAGATTCCGCTAATGATAAATAAATTATTCGAAGTGTACAGATTTGAACAAAGAATTTTAATTTAAATAATCTAGTAAGAAATGATCTTAGTCGTACGGAAACCTTATTTATTTGTAAATCCCACTTGAAAAAACAATCAATAATGACATCGATTTAATTTTGAGAGGTGTTAATAATATTGTCTTCAATGATTAAAAATAAACTGTTGAAAATTATGTCAATTTTATAAAATTTGTTCGTTTTTCGTTTGGAGGTACCTAGATTTTTAACCTTTTTTTAAAAATAAGTACACTTTGAGCCCAATAGCATTGAGCCGCGTATTTTCGCTATTAAATAATCTAAAAAAAACGGTAAAACCCCGAATGTGAAATGTAGAAAAATAAATGTATGGCTTGTATTTATTCGTCATTCGTCCTTAATTGAACCCCAGAATCAAAGATATTACCGCTTTGTCTTGAAGGTTGGAATACATAATGATATTATATGATACAAAATTCTGAGAAAACTCATTCTATTCCTATTCAAATATTACATTACTGACGGCCGTAATGTAAATTTTCATTTTAATAATTGAGTAATTTATTTATTCCATGGTTCTAACAAATAATTACTGTATTAAATATTAGAGAATTAAAGTTTTTAGAAAAATGCACTTTATCACTAAAAATGTCCTTTTCGATCGTCCCTTATCGGGTTTTTACCCGCGACCTGTGTTCAGAATTAAGCATCCTAACGCTCCGCAACAACGGAGCTGCAAAAAAATCAAAGCTCTAGGGAGAAGACGATAAAAATCTAAATAACGTAAAAACCGGTAGGGGAGAACGGGCGGAACCACAGTTATGGGCTAACAGGATTCCACACTACTATCATTAAGTCTGCCGGCCTGGGCGGTTGTAGCGACTGACCACAACTACAACCTTACTATCTTGCCGATCACTGCAGATGTCTGCACACATTCACGGCGAGAAAGATGACTACCACATTACCGACTATTGCAGACGTTTGCGCGCATTCACGGTGAGAAAGATGACGAGGTAAGATTGTTGCTTCGTCGATTATCTCGGCGGACGCGTAATAAATTGCTTTCGTAGTGGATAGTATGGGAATCAGCTGTTAAATTCTGTCTCTAAGAGTAGTTGATAAGTGATAAGGAACGGGTTTACTGAAGACCGCATAATAAAGATTTTTAATATTAGGCAGTGAATGAACAGCTACGAGTTTGACTAAAATAACTACTGTTGCAATAATAAACTTTGTGGATATATCGATAGAGTGTGATTCAAAATAATAAGACGAATTTCAATAAGAAGGAAGTGAGATGAAGGCACTCAAATCAAAATAATGTAAAAGGTGGTACAGATGCAAGGTCCACAGAATTAACCTATTCGTGAGGTTTTTTACTTTGTCATTTTTTTCGCCTTATGGTCACAATGGTATGGCTGACATTGACGAGCAATTCAACAAAATCAGAGGTCAATTTGCAATACATATCTGCAGTTTCCTTTCGGACTTCCGATACTACCCAGACCTCTGTTTCCTTCTGCAAAAATCATATTTTAGTATACTGATCGAATTGGCAGTTTCTTGGCATTGGAAGACCTATTAGCTAATTAAAACATCAGTGTGAAATTTGTCAAGGTAGTTTCCGACAACACCAAAAACATCTCATCAATAATTGAACGGATTGATTTCACAGCCTTCTTCAAGGTGCCCCTCTTATTCAGCGCTCGGTCAATGGCTGATGATGTAATACTGTGGGGTCTTTTCGGCTCTGGCTTCCATCAACCCCGTAGTTAAGCCCATCTGCAGTTCAATGGCGTTAACCGGCAAGTATGCAATTCATCAAACTCGGCTTCGTTTCTGACTTCAAGACCCTAACTTAAATCAAAAATGACGAACGTATTTCTTCAAATTGGTCAAAGAATACGGCCAATTGACAAATCTGAATGTCACAATAAGACCTTAACCTCACATTCGGCCAAATTTCAATCCGTTATAAGAAATGTTCGTAGTTTAAGTAAAGCCATAAAAAGATTAACAGGAGAAAGCTGCCCCTTACTCTTGAATCCTAATTGTATGCATGCAAGATATACTCGTATGTTATGTAATTAAATGGAGAAAAATTCACCACACACACTAGAAAACGCCGGCGACCTTTGACCCATCGGCAAAACGATGAAAAGCGAGTTTTGATTCATTTTGCTCTACAAAATTTGAGCTTTGCGAAAGTGTCACCACAATTTTATTGCTGGCCATCTCGTGACAATATCAAAGGTTTTGCGAAGGGTTCGTATTCAGCACCCGGTTGATTGCCAGTGACATGTGCATCCCTTCTGCTCTGGCCTTCATTAGCCCGCAAGAGGTTATACCACCAAATCTTGGTTTCTCTGCTAGTTTCAAAACCCTTCTTACTGAATACTGTCCAGAGCCTTCGCGAAGTCGCCTCTCTTACACGTCGCGCGTGAACCCTCTCCGCACGGGCCTCCATCAGCCTGGCGGTAAGCGCTCTCTGCAGCTCCGTGGTATTGACCTGCAGGAGGTGCGCGGCCCACTGGACATCGGCATCACTGCTAACTTTAACACCCTACTACCTAAGGATTATCAAAAGTTACTCACCAATTGAACAGTGCAGAATACAGGGCCTTTGCAAAGGCGTCTCTCTTATCCAGAGCCTGGTCAATAGCTAGTGGCGTGTGTACCCTCTCCGCGCGGGCTTCTGTGAGCCTGGCGGTGAGCGCTCTCTGCAGCTCCGTGGCGTCGACCTGCAGCAGGTGAGCAGCCCAGCGGACCTCGGCCTCGCTGCCGACCTCCACGCCCTCCTGGCCGTGGCGCAGCTGACGGCGGTGGAAGTACACGTTGCCGAGGTGGAGGATGGTGGCCAAAACCTGGAAAAAGAAAAATGATAAATATCGTATATAAAAGAAAAAAAACATCCTTATAGATTCGATCGTCTCTTAGATTAGCAATCATCAGCTATCGGAAAATCGAAGGAACTAAAGAGCACACCAGATACTTAGTTCAGAGGTCACGCGTTCGGAGAATCAGGCCTCAAAGCTTGGGATATACTTACTACTCCATGAACTAAGACTGATAAAGGACTCGACACAATTCAAAGTGAAGCTCAAAAACACAAACACTTCAGAAATTCATTTCGATCATAAGATAAGAATGTTCAAAATCTTATTTTCATAAAACTTTGTCTGTTGGCATTATTGTTCAAATTTGGATCGTCCGTGTCAGTCGATATTTTCAATAAAAAACACATAAATTTGTTGTAGACCACTTTTATTTTATTAAAACTCTACCGATTTCGGAAGCACCCTTCCTTCATCAGGAGAATATTATAACTAACTTATGATATAGAATATTGACAAGAGATATAAATTTTAGGTGTTGGAGTGAGAAAATCCCTGAATAATAATGCTAGTATTTTGAATAACCAAATTAACTTATCTTTTAATCCCATTCTTAATATTTTTCCAATAAATCGCTCTGTTCTTCCCGGAAATCCTACAATTACCCCTACCCATTTGCTTACACCCCACTCCAACACCTAAAATTTATATCTCTTTTCAATATTCTATATCATAAGTTAGTTATAATATTCTCCTGATGAAGGAAGGGTGCTTCCGAAATCGGTAGTGTTTTAATAAAATAAAAGTGGTCTACAACAAATGTATGTGTTTTTTATTGTAAATTATGGCGAGCCACAAAGTTAATGCTTTTTACAAATATGATATTTTCAATTTTCGTGACTTTGTGTATTTCATAAAGCCTCAATATTTTCCTAAAGGCAATTATGAATGGTATTATGTTATTTGTGTAGCTTTGCAAACCTTCCGGTGGTATTTCTATATAAGTTTCTAACTTTCCATGATAATAAAAAACATTAAAAACGCAAAAGAAGAAAGAAAATTTGAGGTTATTGTTTTTCATAAATCTTATAAAAAATGAGAGACCGTAGAAGTGTCGCAACTACCCAGAACCAGTAATTATGGACATCCACATTGAAACCGAAGAAAGTGGGAGAGGACCGATAGGAGGAAGACAAGGGGAATGGGGGAAAATACCTGGATTATCAGATCGGTTCACTAAAGCATTGGTATCAAAGCTGAGGAGTGATTTAAATTCCACGGCACATTAACTGCACGTTATACACAAGGAAATGTGGTAGTTACGTAATATAGCGTTACAGAGAGTAATAAACATTTATCAATCAGAAACGACACCTTATTTCGTCGGTCGTAACACGTACCACGTAGGTACTTAGGTAACAGTGAATGAAGAAGAATAATATCAACTAAAATTGCATAAACCTGAACTGCAGGGGACACCTGCTCCATAAAGCACTGAACGTATTGGCACTAACAATATTAGGTACCGGATCGAACGTTCCAAGGTTGCCTTTAACTATTTAAGTGGTTAACGGTATGAGTAAGGAAACTATATTTTCTGTACCGAGTAGACCGCTAGACAGCAACGCATTATAGCTGACTATTAACCGCATGGTGTTTAAGGTCTAAAAATGTATCTATTGAGGGTGTCGCTACTGAAATTGTGTTGATAAAATGGTTATTTCGCAGGTTAGTAGTTCTTTAGGAAGCCTGCACAGAAAATTTTGTAGATCTGTGGTTACGGTTGGCATACGACTCGTAATTACGTATCACTAAATACTGCTTTTTTTAGAATAACTCAATGTAGGTTTTTTACCGCATTGTTATTTCTAATTTTGAAACTGTCAATTCATGGTGGAATTCCATTTTAATTTGAATTTCATTAAAAAACCTTTGTAACTTTCTTCCACCTGTTTGTTTTCGACCGGACCAGTTTCACCCTATCACGGGAATCTTCAGACTGGTACAATTAAAATTAAATCTTTGGTATATATAGCATATATGTCAGGAGTGGGTCCAATTGCTTTCTAAATGTACAATATCAAAAAGAAATGGGACTCACTCCTGAAACATATCGTCGCAGGAAAGCAATACTGCTGTAACCACTAGCCACGAAAATCTTTTGCATACATACATCATTCCATCTATATATCTCGGTCCCGTGCCTCTACAGTAAAAAATAACACCATCCAAAAACTCATCGTTTTGTCAACGTTTTTTAATTGATACATATCCTCAAAATCCAGCTGGTTTTTACATGGGTTCACCTGTTACACCAATATTGCTTTCCTAAGTTTAGAATCCTACATTCTATGAAATAAATTCAAAAATGTCAAAAAATTGTTTGAAAACCAGTGAAAGCAATTCTGAACGCTTTAAGGTTCATTCACATTTACCAGCACCGCGCAGTGCAGAAGAGTACAGTACAGACACGACAAGATTATTATTATTTTTTTATTTTTCCTTTTGAAAATGTTTGAAAATGGCATTAAACGCCGAAACAGCTGTCACAATAATAACAATTAAAAATACTTGCAGAACTTAATAATAACATTATTAAATTTGATTTACATTAAATTTAAAAAAATAAATTAAATGGAGTTCTACGAATTAAACACAAAAACAGTTAATACGACAAGATTAGTTGCCTAAGTTACCTGTGAACACATTCACAGCGTACGTAAGCGTAACGTATCCGCACATGCACGGGCCGAGATTGTCGGCTGGAATATTTTGAATTGCTGATGACGCTTGTGACGTCTGTGCCTGAGCAGTTAGTATGAACACATACCGTTATCACCGCCATCTTCATCAGCTGGCATCATTAGACGCAGATATTGCTAAAACCGAGAAGACGGATAAAGATAAATTGATTGAATTGGTCAGGGAATTTAGGTTATAAAATAATAATAAATATGGGAATAGGATTATAAAATCCTTAAACGTGTTGTAGCGGATACTAACTCTCAGTTGACAGTTCAGTTGACAGCCTTACTCGAGTCTGTGCTGTGCTGCGCGGTGTAATATGAATACTTGCTTCTGTACTGTGCTGTTCTGCACTGCACAGTGCTGGTAGGTGTGAATAGACTTTTACCCATAATTCTAGTAAGTATTTCGTATAGAATTTAAAAGATTACGGTTAGAGGATTACTGTCTTTTGAAACCTTATACATTTTACTAATTACCCGTATAGAAGAAACAAACAAATCATTCGCAGAATTTCTTGAGTTAGTAATCTGCAGAGTGCGTATTTTTGGGCGCTGACCGTTCAAAATATTTTCAATGTGTTAGGGGTTTAGAATTTTTTTCGCGACATTTATCTTTCCACCTTCTCCTCTCTCACACTACCCCAAACATTACCCAGCTTAAAACAAAGAAGATATGGAGATATGAGGAAGAGCGATATCCGTTTGAGCGTGTATGCTGTCAAAGCGTTTTCACCTTTGCAGCGCAAACGTCAAAAGAATATGTACTGTTCAACACATTCTGCACATCCCAATGGCAAAATATAAAAGTCACCTATAATAATGCATATCGCCAACCTATCAAGATACCCGTCTACCAAGATACTGCAGCGCTACAGAAATGTTCCTGGAAGGACGAGTGCACTCTCTTTCAGGGCACTTCTCCGCCACCGCATGGGAAGCTTATGAGTACCCCAATCCAAGAAAACCATCATTACTGGCACGGCTGCATGGATGGAGTCTCCCTTGATGGCCCTTTGGAGACGGGAGACCGTCAAATATCCAACATAAACTCTTTATTTTTTTTCTCTCGTAGTAAATGAACTTATTTTGCATATTTTACTGGTTAACCTTTTTTTCTTTTTTTACGTGCTTGTTATTTTTTATTTGTATTATTATCACTTATGGAACGTATTGCATTGCACTACTCATGCATACCTTCTGGAATAAATAACTATTATTAAAACAAGTTACGAAAACTACAGAATTTAAAAAAATAATAATAATCCTTTTTTAATGTGCTACCTAAAATAAGATCTGTGAATTCGGCCGATCCTAAATAACAGGATGTAGGTACTGAGCGCCTCTGAGACAGATTCATATAATATGTAAGTTTATTTCACGTTTCCCCCGAGGGAAAATAGTGAAAACTGAAATACAGTCGGTTGGGTACCATCGGCAAACCTGCTGTCAAAACAAATAAACACGAACACCCGCAAACAATGAAACCGTTAATCAAAAGAATGGAAGAAAAAATATTTAATTAGATTCTTTATCAAATGCCTTCGGATGCTAGAATTAATTATTACAATACCTAATAATAATTTTTATTGAGGAAGTTCTAAATTAATGATGTTTATGTAATTTATAACGAACTTGAAAAGCCTTGGTTAAAATGTGGGACTGTTATTTCATTGCTAATTGAAGGTTGAATAAGAATACAATTACAGAAATTGGATTTTAAAAACTCATCCGATTTGATTCGCGTCCCTGCAGTATAAAAAATGTCAGTTTCTTTGTTGCGTATACTAATTGTTAGCTTTCAAAAGTGCACACGAAATCGTCATTACGTAGTTTCTACTGTTAGGATAGGTTATAAGAACAAGGTGGTTTTGAATTTGAAGTAAGTGTGCAGAAATGCGTCAAAGATTGTGAAAACAGAAATATGTGAAATTTCAAAATAATGTAAGAAATGGTTTTGTTAATTTACCTTTACGATTCCATCTTGCTCCTGTTCTCCAACCCCCAACACTTGCATAGCCCCCAGCAGGGAGGCCCAGTCGGAGCCCCCCGCGCCCCTTCCTGTCCCACAATCACCACCCCCCTGGTTCAAGTAGAAGTACTTATCCGCGTCCACTAGTCCATACTTCTGTCTCTCCTTCTCCGACAGACCAGCTAACATTTCATAGAACACGTGATAGTTTCTCTCACCGGGAGCCTGAGTCACAATCCTCGATTTCTCCAACAAATACTGAGTCACTTTTGCACCAACAATGGCACCACTTTTGAAAAACACTTCTAAATACTTTCCGAATCTTGAACTGTTATCGTTTCTTGCTGTTCTTGCGTTTCCGAAAGCTTCCAGTAGAGGCGCTGCTTCTAAAATCTGTTCGGGAACTAACGGCTGACCTCTTGCCGGAGGTGCTACTGCAGCCAAATACTGCACGACCAGTTTTGTGGACTCTGTTTTTCCAGCGCCACTTTCTCCAGAAATGACGACAACTTGCGGTGCAGGAAGATGGGAGTAAGCCGCTGACCCTACGGCAAATAAATGCGGAGGGAGTGATCCAAGCAGTTTTCCTTTGTATTTTTGGGCCACTTCTAATCCGTACGCGTCGTCGAACATCTTGTAAGGGTTGACAGCCACGAGGATGCTGCCGGCGTAGGTGTAGACCAGGTTCCTCTCGTAGCGCAGCTTGAGGTTCCAGAGCAGGGCGGCTTCGTGGAGGTCTGCGAGCTGAGTCATGTCCTCGACACCGGAGGCCCCGAGGTCCTGGCGGGTCCTGACTGAGCCCTCGCCGCTCTGGAGAGTGAATGTTTGTGGCTGAAAAGAAAGAAACAAACACATTAGACTTTTGTAGAGTTATCGGAGTTAAAGAAGATGCATGAAAGTAACGTGAAGCTGTTCTTTTCAGAAAATAATACAATCATGGAAAAATATTACCAACGTGTGCGTCAGATTACTTGAGCATAGTGAGATGCAAAAATTCTTGACGGCTGTAAATCCTGTGTGGTCATCACATTATAAAAATTGTAGATACCTATTGCAGTTCAATTGAGTGCCTCAAATTTATAAACACCGAGGGTCACAAAACGAAAAAAAAAAAAATTTCAGTGTATTTGATAAATTATTGTTTTCTAGTTGAAGCAATGGTCAACTTACTAGCCACAAGGCGAAGCCGTTCATATTTAGTAATAGTAATGTGCGGGCAATTAGGAAATGCAATCAAAATATGGCAGTAAAATATACACACATGTTCTAGACAAATTAAAGCGATCAGTTTAAAATCTGTAAAACAATTTCAACAAGAGTTTCATCGTCCTTACTTCCGACAGTTGAAAAACAACGCATTATTTACGTCGGTTGGGTAAAAAGCGAGATTCGGATCAAAATAATAAAATTGTAGGCGCGGTTGTGTCATCAGATTTCAAGAAAAAAACATTGCTCAACGAAATAGGGCGAGGATTGAAAAATCTGCACAAGATGTACTGAATAATAAATACGCTATAAGTGCCGACCGATAATCGTTCCAGCACAACGTACTCGATGTAATACATTAACACTGCTCATTCTAATCAGTGGAAGGAGAAAAAGGCTGACTCTCCTCTAATATTCCATTATAGTGTAACCTTACTTAAATGCAGTAATAGTATATAACCATTAATGTTAATAGGAAGAAAATATAAAATACCAGGGTAAAATGTAACTGGGAATTTTGTCGCAGACATCCAAGGCGAACTCTATGAAGATATTTCCCTGATGTGTACCTATTATAACATAATAAAATATTTTAAAAACCCAACAAAAATGTACCTGGTTATCTGTAGTTCATGTAAATATAGGACAAAACTGATATAAAATTCATCTTAGCAAACAAGACGGAAATCACAGGGAAATAACAAAACTAGAAAGAAACATCTGTTTAAATAAAAGCTGACACGAATTACATTATATAATTTAAAAAAAACCCATAGATTCAGTAAATAAACACAATGTAATCCGTCTTCCAGGGGGTAATAAACCAACCCGAAAGTAGTTTTTAACCGTTTTAGTGCTAAGCAATTTTTGCAAAAAATTATGAAAATTGCTATACACATATTGATTAATTTAGAGGAAAAATAATGGTGTCAAATAAAACACTCTAATTTAGACAAATATCAATTAATTTTCATAATTCTTTTTGCATTATAAAGAAAAAATGTTTATTGATACGAATATGAAAAAATAAACACAAAATATCAATATTATTGTATTTTATTTATTTTTTAAAATAAAACATATAAAAAAAATAGCTCAACAATTATGTTTTGCCGCACAAATAGCGTGTAGGCCTTTCCTATAATGAACGCAAGTAAGACGGGATCGCTTTATCCTACTCCCTCTGTTGCTACACACCGCGCACTGGTGTGTAGCAACAGTTACGTCCCGGTAATTTTTCCTGCGCAATTTTTTTGTTTGATGAAGATGGTTTTGTTGACATGCAATTTTTATGATTCATCCACTCATTTTCGATATCCTCAATCATTTTCGATGTGAATTGGAACCGGGTCATTTTTTTCGGTAGTGTTGGAAACATACAAAATATAAGAGTTGAGCACAATTCTTCCAAATATGCTGAATACTATTTGCCACATGGGTCATCCGGATGGCCTGGTTCCAATAATAATCTATTATCAATCAAGTGAAAAAACTTCAAAATCAGTAGGAACCTATCCCTTGAAAACATTGTCCTAAATCATGTTATGTGTCGGGAATGTTTTTATCCTATAACTATTAATTGTTGGCCTTTTCGTTATCCCCATTTCGAGTAAGACGGCAATAAAGGCTTTCATTTCGTACCATGTATTGTTGTCGGCGTCCACTTTTGCTCGTGAATTATCCGATACAGCGTGCGAGGCCAAAAACTGGGCAGCATATCGATTTGTTTCCCTTACGATGGTTTCGAGCAGTGATATGGTAAAGAATAAGTTGAAATAGGTTATGGGTGTGCCATCGGGAGGAGCCGCCCGTCTAGGTCCAGGAGTCTCGAAAAAATCATTTTTTGCTTTAGAAAACACTTTTGTCGGAGAATTTTGGCAAAAGTTGGTGTTTCTTCTGTTTCTGAAGATGAAGAGGAGATAGAAGACTCACTTTCAATCCTCAATCTTTTTCTTCGATGCGTTATAATACTGCTATCATCAATCACTATTTGTACCTGTTGTTTTACCCTCTGTAGAATCACTAGGAATCGAATCAACGTCCGAAATAATAGCACATGACACGTTTTTTTTTTAAATAATATAAAAAAAACAGTGAAAAGTTATTTTTAAATTTATAAGAATGCACTCTCGTCACAAATTACGCGCGAGGTTAGAGTACGTCCACTCCCATGGAGCACCAAAAACACACTGAAACTCGCAGCGTTTTTGCGCTGCGTCGCAATTTTCGATACAAACGATCGCAGCGTTTTTGCGCCGCGTAGCATTCTAACGGTTAAAAACGTAATAGTAGTGCCGTCAGCAATAAAACAAATTTCAAGTCGTAAATAAAAACAATATTAGAAAGCAGGGGAACTCACTCCCGACATCGATGCTATATATGCCATAGATTTAGTATTCATTGCGCCAGTCTGACGATGCCCGTGATAGGGTGAAACCGGTTCGGTCGAAAATAAATAAGTGGAAAAAAGTTACAAAGGTTTTTTAATCAGAAAAACTCATTTTAATAAAAAAAAAATCATTCTCCTGGAGAACCTTTTGATTCTAGATGATAATGCAACTCTCAAAAATTATTTTATTGTTTGCATTAACGGGGAGGTAAACTAATGACGTGTACTTTTCGATGAGGATCTTGTCGTTATTTTATAATTCCAATTTATAAATAAAAACATAACACCTCGTTGAAAAGGCATAAGAAAAGAAGATAAGTATTGATGTTTAAAAATCATTATGGCACATGTATATTTATAGCACTTGTAAGAATATAAGTTAATTATACCATTAAATAGGAAACAGCCATTGCATTATTTGTACAGACTAACGAAAGATACTTTCGTAAGAGGAATGAAAATGATTAGTCACTTTTAATTTATTTTTTTCACCCATTGAGGGCTTTCACCCATTGAGGGCAATCTTTAATGTTTAATCAGTTAGATTTTAATAGTACAGATTGTACATAAAATTAGTTACTTTTAAACAGGATATAATATTTGGGCAAATAAAATTGAAGCAGATAGTTACAGTGTAAATTTATGTGTTTTTAATCCCTAATGGCTTAAATTTGAATGCCATTTTTATAAATATATTTTGCTAATAAATTGTTAATTTGGGGGGAGTTGAGACTTAGAAGGCAGGGAATACTGGTAGGGAGTTCAATTTTAAGTTTTAAGAATTCATGCATAAAATCTGGAAATTGGTCATTGATCACTCAAAGAAATTATGGTCCAGAGTATCCTGTGACCCACAAACACAGTAAGGCGAACTGACTATGTGGAATCTGGCGAGATGACTAAGACAAGAAGTGTGAACTAGTCTCATTCGAGTTATGGAGTGTATTTATGAAACCAGGGCTTGACAGGAATAAAATATTGTTTTAATGAGTACCGATGACCTTTTGTTAGAGAAGCTATTTTCCATTCAGAGGACCATTGGAGTTTGTATTTACTTTTTAGAAAAGGGAAATAGTCTGTAACTGGAACGGGAATATCATTTAACGGACCGTGAACCGTGGCTTCTTTAGCAATGCAATCCACTATTTCGTTTCCGGTAATACCTAGGTGTCCTGGAATCCAGGCCAGGACCACTGACGCATGTGATAGTGAAATGGAATACAGAAGGTCTCTGATAGAGCAGATTCACCAGTCACTTCTAAGTAAACATTATGTTTTAAAGTTCAAAGGTACCGCAACAGCCCAAAACCCAATAGTATAAAAGCAAAAAAAAATATGCGGAAAACTAGAGCCAACAAGATTTTAATTGTAATGATACGGTTCGACTTTAATAAAAACCATGAAAGTGTTGAATATTTCAACCATGCTTCAGAGACGCCAGGGATGTGTACTGAACATAATTAATTCATGGCCGATAGCATTTTTACTGTCCGGGAAATGTTTCTGTCTTATTGAACATCGGTGGAAAAATTACTCCGATGGGA
Organism: Halesus radiatus; assembly: GCA_022606495.2. Taxonomy (NCBI): domain Eukaryota; kingdom Metazoa; phylum Arthropoda; class Insecta; order Trichoptera; family Limnephilidae; genus Halesus; species Halesus radiatus. The sequence goes on from JAHDVE020008234.1 coordinate 38,598, forward strand.
AAAAATAATATCGTGCCGAGGAAAGAATAAAGAACACCGCTTTAAGAATTAGTACATTGTCCATTTGCGTGTTTGATAATATCTACAAAATAAAAAATTTCACTTTCTTCGTTTACCTCCGTACGGATTCAATGGATACGTAGATTTCATCGGGTAATATCACTGATAGGATATTTGCATAATATGACTGGGTGAGGAAACGTCGTAACCAGAAGTTAATGATCGTCGATCAATAGTCGCAATTTATAAGCGTGTTCCCAAAAATTGATCGTTCGACATTTGCACGAGAACCGGTCATTTCTGTTGTCAATAATTTGTCGGCTTTTGTTGCACCTCTCTCCTACAATATGGGTCTATTCAAAGCCTGCGCTTGGTTTACTATGCCTTCTCATTAATAAGTAAGACCCGCCTCAAGGATGATATAATAAACGGTGAGGAGGAAATTTCAGGACTTGTGTGTTGTTAATATTAAAAAAAAACAATGAAAAGTACACCAAGAAGTAGTGGAACGTAAGCTAGGAAGAGAAGGGTTTAAAGCGTATCTAACGATATTATCCCCAAAAGTTGAAGTTGTTCTTCCTGAATGTTAAACGTCACTCAAGCTGTATGAGTATCTACTCAAGTCAATCCAATTAGGTATTTTAATTATCTCTTTCAATATAATTAATTCAGTGAATGTTGATTTCACTAATTCGTTGAATGCAATTAATTCATTAATAAGCCATTAGATAAAAACAAGCATGGATGATAACAACCTCTGCGATGCCCACATTTCTTTCAAATCTGAATCTCTGTAAAACCAGATTTGATCAATTTCTTCCGGTATTTTAATTAAAATGTCAACAGTCTAACTAATGTACTTAAAATCGCCGTTATTATGAACTCATGATTAATAACCAGATACCAGACCCAAATTAAAATATATTAATGCACGTGTGAAGATTGTAAACTTTAATTTAAGAGAATAATAAGAAATTAATAAAACAAGCCATATTGAAGAGTGGAAAAACCATTCGACAAATGAAATAACAAGTGTTTCAAAAAAGAAATCTTAAACCATAAAAGTAAAGCCAAACCCTTATTGATACATATATGAAGACTTTTCAACAGAAAACTGTGAAAACAATTTTGCATCACCACACCGAGCAATACGTTACCACGTAGAAACAAACCATTTATAGGTACCACTTTTGAAAACCTTCACTTAAGTGTAAAACAGACATATAATCTTGCTCTCACATATATTGTTGCCAACAGATATTTTCCAGAAATGAATGAATTCTTGTTTCTATCCCAAAACAAACAAAAAAATAATCAATACTTGAGCACACAATATCACAAAGAAAGATAGACATGATATCAAAGTTGTGATTTAAAGATGACAACCTAATTCATCTATCACACCAACCTTAGTTGCACTGGCAATCAAACACGATCTCGACTAAATCATTAATTTTAAATATTGTCAGGTAAATCAACAAATAAACAAACACTCCAACACAGTGAACCAAAACGTAGGTGTTAATATCTCCACCAGAGGGAATAAAATTAGCCTTTCACTTATCTTACCCCACATTTGTTTTCATTGGGAAAATAATTCGAGAAATTGAGCTAAAAATCAAACTTCTGTAACTAATGAAGATGACATAAACAGATACTAGGTACACATTGAACCAAAACGTAGTAAATCTTCACCGGGGTGAAGCATTTCATCCTTTTAATTATCTTACCCCATATTTGTTTTCACTGGGAAAATAAATCGCGAAATTGGGCTAAGTAATCAATCTTATGTGACCCATAAAGTTGAAATTAGCAAAATCCACGGGAAACCATCGAGCTTCAGCGTTCACATTCAGTACCGACAACAAACTGATTTTTTCCTTCCTCGCCTGCCGATGGCCCCCACCAATGGACGGCCCGTTTAGCTTCGCCAATGAAGAAGTTCTTCAATCGTGGAGTAACATTATTAACTTTTCGAAACGACACGCATTCTTGGCAATAATATATGCACATCGAAAACTGCTCTACCTCCGTAATATTGGTCACGCGACGTTCTCTTGCGGGCGACCAAATTTTATCAAAAATTCGGGAAAACTTCTTTTAGAATTTTTTTTTTTTTTTAAATATTTTGGTGTTTTATAAATATCAGAAAAATATTCAATTAACTGCAACGATTTTTTGTAAATTGAAAGTTATTTTATAATGAAATATTGAAGGAGACGATAACAAAAATGAACCCGGCGTGAATCCTGAAATATTCGCGTTTGTATTTGGCATCTAGATTTCGATTGTCGTAATTATTCCGAAATTTTAGAAAAATGTCTCTTTAGTTGAATAGTAGGTCATTATTATCAAAATAAACGCCTTTATTTTGTATTAATTATTCAAACACACCTGACAATTTCATCGAAGCTCATAAGCGAAACAAAGGACATTCGCAACATTTTAATGTATTAACGATAATACGACATGGGAAAACGACAGATTGTTACAAAGATGTGTATAATTTAATAGTAGTGAAAAAAAAATAATAACGTTGAGAATTGGTGTAAAAATTAAAATTCGCAAAGAATGCTGAAAATGATAATACCGCACCAACAATTAAACTTACAAACCTCCACTACTGAGGCTCCGTGCGCTGACTCATTAGTTTTCACTTTTAATTAACTGTTCTGCGATCTTACCTCAGCTATACCCTCTGTTTCTATTGCAGCCACACCCCGATTGTTGTAGATAGGCTGCCATTACCTTCGTGGGCAATTTAATAAGACGAGGTGATCATTTCACTTTTATGAGGCTTTCTGATGTTGTGCTACTTTTATTTTTAAGAAGGGTTCTGGAGGGACTGCCCTCGTTTCGTCGCTAACGTCCGATCTGGATATAATTTGTTTTTGTGTTTCTTGTTTGTTTATTCATAGGTTTGTTGGTACACTCCCGCATTCCATCTTGGATTACTCCGGTTATCGACAGCATAGACTGTTTTATCTCTCGGCCTGCAGGACCAACTTGCCAATGGTCATTCCGGTGGGGAGAGCAATCTTGCTGTTAAATAGGATCACTTCGGATATCGACATATTTAGCATCAATGAAGCTGCATTTAAACGTAAAGCTTTGTTGCTACTTGTATAATACCAGTATGCCTTGTATACAATTGAGATTATGTATGTCTAACTTTTTTTTTTTAATTTATATTATTTTTATAAGTAATTATTTTGGATGTTGTACATATTGTATCATCTTTAAAAATGCCTTAAAATGTAAATTTTGCAAATTTTTTAAAAAGAATAAAGAATAAATCGACAGAATGAGCCACTAAGGGCTATATTTTGAAGTCGTCAGTATTTGTACTAACCAATTTGAAGTGCGTTTGTGACTAACCTCCTTCTATGCGAAAGCTGTGCAGGGATACTTGAGGGTTTAGAGTCCTCTTAAAATTATAGATTCGTTTAATTAAAAAAAATTAGAGTCCTTGACGTGCACCCTGAAGGAGTAACCATAAGTTACTTATACCGGGGTGGGAAAGTGGTGGGTAACCTCAACTGTTGAGAAGGGTAATATTTAAGGGTAACTACAGAATATATTGGAATGTTTAATCGGAAATATCTAATACTTGTAGACACTGACCTGATAGTTAAACTATCGACACATCAATGTCAAGGACATATCTACCAAATATAATAGGACAATAAGAATGCCTGTAAAATGGAAACTTATATAATTTTGTGATTTAAGAAATTTCTTAAATATTTTGTAGTACTAAAATTCTTACAAAGCCTGGTGACAGTAGTAAAAGATGTCGAACTTATCTTAGTAACAATGTCATAGTTCAAAAACATCCAGTTATGTTGAAAAACCAGTTATTATGTGACACACCTAACAGAACCTCGATCTGGCATACCTATCGAATCAAAGAAGATGTTTTCAGAGATATTTACATACAGAGATCATCACTAAATCGGAATATATACATAATATAATATCATGTATTTGGACGACAACATCGTGCAGAATTTTTATGACTGAACATCTGACGACCTCCGCAACAGATAGGTTTCTTCAAGTTTCTTGGCTTTGGCCGCAGGGTTGAAAACGTTTTCAAATTTATTAAGGATGTTTGGCCTGAGGCTTGAGTAGGTACAACATTTTTTTTTGTATAATTTTATCTGGTCCCAGCGTCTATAATACTCAGTATAGAGATACACGATGAGAGACTACAGTTCAGAATTAAAACATTGCTTAAAATGGATCTGCATTGTAGTACTTTAAATTCTATATTAGGTAGGTACCTAAATCTTACCATTGCAAGAAACCAATACGGAATCAAATTCCGTGATGAATCGACTGCATAGTTTAGGTAATAAGTACTATATCGACACCACGAAAAAAAATGGTATTATATTTATAAGTCTACCAGATTATAAATTATTTTATTTTATTTTTATGTTACACCTCACAATAGCGCCCCTACCTGTACGGTGTGAAGACTGGGGAACTATATCACCACCTGGCTGGGCGGCGTTGTGAGGCGGGTCAAGGTAGGGGCTATAGTAAGGAATTATGTGAAGGAGGAAAACAGATGCCGGTAGCTCGTTCCACATGCGAGCCGCCTTACTCAAAAATGAGTCTCATGAAGCCAACATCAACTGTGAACGGGTTTTCTGCTCGTGTTGATCGAGTTTCGCGTACGTGCGTCGGTGCACTGGGGATCAATGCTGCTGGTCCTTCGAGCAGGCTCCATTGAAATATCTTTATAACAGACTTAGCACACCTATATTGCGTCTGCGCAGTAGAGGCCAACCGGCCTGTTAACGACGGGTTTTCAATCAGATGGCCACATGTTTGTTAACATCGGTTGCACAGAATGTATCAGGTTTTTCATTAAAATTGTATATTTTTATCATTGTTTATTATAGGTATGATGCATGTAATGGATTAAAATGTAAAACCCAAATGGGACGTGAATAAATAAATAAATAAACAGTCCAGATTAGATTCTGTGGAGAAATTCAAAGTATGAAGCAGACAATCTGTGAGCTGAAGAAGCATAACTACGGCGAGCTCTGAGATCACAAAAATTGCATAGTTTTTCTGTCTGGAATTTCTAAGTGAATTGAACTTTTTAAACTTGAGCATCGCCATGAGCTACGGAGCCATTAAATAATATATGTCCATCTAACTGTCAAAAAAAGGTCGAAAGAGAAAAGGAGTTGGTAGATAATTCTGTGTCATTTTTCATGGGGAAAAGGTCTGTACCATAAACGTCGTAAGATTAACAGTTATTTAAAAGGGGTTTAAAAATTCAATTTTGTAAGTGCATAAATATGTTACCAAACCTATGGCTTGATTTAGACTCTTTATAAGGAAAAGGATAATGCCTTATCCTTAGGATTAAAGACATTTTGCTTAACTACGATTCCGATTACATGTTAATAACAATACATTTTCAAAGAAGTTTGCGGTTAAATTATAACAGTATTATCTCACAGTATTAACCGTTAGAGTGCGGCCCAGCGCCATCGCGCTGTAAGCTTTAGTTACGTAAATTGCGACGCAGCGCTAAAGCGCGGCAATTTGCAGCGTGCTTTTTGTAGTCCTCGGGAGAGCACGTGTTCAATTTGAGCCTGGTATATTACGGTTGGCGCGTGTCTTGATAATTTTATTTATTGTTTATCCTGTTAAAATAAATACACCCTAAAGTGAATCGACATTTTTCACCATGTCGGAAGTTAGTTCTATTGCGGATGATCGTAATGTATCAAATGACAGCGACACTACGGACGACGAGACCTTTGTTTCCATAAATGAAGAGAGTGACAACGGAAGTGACATTATTGTACATCACAATAAAAGATTCATTTTCTTCTTCTTCACATGACTGTACAAACGAGATTTTTGGTATTATTCCTCCAACAAAAGTTTTTGCAAAAAAATCGTTTTCAAAAAGAGTTTTTTTTTAAATTAGAACTATAATTTTCGTAAAATTTCATGATTTACTTGTATAATTTAAAAAAAAAAATTGATTGATATCTTGGATAAATGTCCAAGATATTGAATACCGTTATTTAAAAACACAGAATATCTGTAGCAATTTATATACATACTATCAAAATAAGCATAGAACTAAAACGGTTAATGTCCTAGAGTCCTATGTTAATCGCCGTATAGACGCGAATAAAATACTTAAGGGGAACGGCTGCGGTGCCTGTTTCGTTAAACTGAATTTTGGATTGGAGGCCTAAATACCCATCCAAACTGAATGATCTATTTTTTTAATTAAACGTTTAGTAAATATCTAGTATGGATGAGAAGAAATTGTCAAAATCAATACTTACGATAATGTCGAAATTTTCTTTTGTTAAACCTACGCAAATATCGATATCTTTAAAGCATGTCAATCGCTGAATGACAAGCTGTCATCCGAGAGAACCGGAACCGTAGTTAACAAAAAGTCTTTAATAATAATAATAATAATATCTTTATTGTAATTAAATTTAACTATAACTAAAATACATGTATAATATAATAATGTAAGTGTAGAGTGGTTTATAAAGTAAAATAGAAAATAATATAATAACAGTTATAGTTGAAGTTTCAAATAACCCGCCTCACTAGGCTAGTCTGTGTTGAGGCAGTAATTCTAGAAATTATTTTATAATTTTAAAATACCTATAAATGTACACTTATAATTAAGATATGCTTCGTAAATCGTTGAATCAATAATTTCGAATTTGGGTGAGTGCACCGGTAAATGCCATATCATTACTTTTAATCCAATTTTTTACATTGTGTTTGAATATTTTTTGTGAATCAGATTTTTTATGCTAACCGGAAGAATGTTGTAAATTCTTATCGCAAAGTACCTAAAATTCCATTTCCCAAAAGTAGTATGAATTACAGGAATTTGGAGTAAATCTTTGTTGGCATTTCTAGTAATACGAATGTTTAGTCTTTTTTCATAGTATGAATTTTGTTTGAATAAAGATGAGTGAGGATTGTTTATCGCAAATCTGTCGAACGTCAAATACTCTCATTATATTAAATATTAGATTAGAGTCTGTAATTAGAGGTAGCTTCAGGATTATTTTTATAATCGTTTTCTGTTCCTTTATGATTGGGTCTAGTGCAGATGAAGTACCACCTCCCCATGCTATCATACCACACTCAATAATAGGTTGACAGACCGCAAAATAAATCATGTTCAAGTGTTGTAAGTCGAGAAAGTTTCGTATGGTTCTGAAAAAGTGTATGGTTTTTCTTATTTTATTAGCGATGATTTGGGTATGAAGATTCCATTTGAGGTGTGGATCAATGGTGAGGCCGAGGTACCTGATCTGATTAGTGTGCTCAATGTAGGGGCACTGACAATATTCATTGGGATTCATACATGTATGTATTTTAATAGAGAAATCGTCATCACACATAAATATTACAGGTCAACCAACCTGTAATATTTATGTGTGATGTGACATATTTCGTTTTTTCTTTAAGCCCAAGGATAAGGATAATGCATTATCCTTAAAAAGAACCGGAATCAGGTCCCTGGAATCAACAAGACTGAAGTCATTTCGCATCTGCAAGATCAATAGTACCTACCTACGTATATGTAAATAAATATATCATTTATTTAAGAATAAAGAAAGTATTAATTAGATAAAATAAAAATAAAAAAAAATGGAAGAGAAGCCAGGGACGTCCGAGGAAGACATGGCACGATCAAATGAATCAAATACTTGATTCGGGCCAGGTCAGAAATCGAAATAACAGAAGAGAATGTATGAGACGTAGTATGAATGTGAATGAAGCAAGAAGTGTATGCCAAGATCGAGTTGTCTACCTTCCCCTGCGGAAAAATGGCGTGATGGTTAGTAAGTTACTTAAGTTAATATCAGTTATCGTATTTACTGACTATAGGAGTATACGAGTACTAGCTTTGCAGTCAAAAGCTCAAAATCATCGCTTATCGACTTGCTTACCATTACTGTATTCTCCGGGTTGCAGTAGTGCCGTTATATGGGCCAAACTGAACCTATCTCAAAAGCAGACTGGACTGACAAGTTTAGTCTCGGTACAGGTTGAAATAACAGATAACTACATTTAATAGGTGCAGTCCGAATCGTCTGAAGTGGCAGCTAGTAGTTGCCAACAGTGAAGTGAACCGTGAATCCAATGGTAAAAATATCGTGGAAGTTCACCCACTGGAATATTGTTAACAGTTAGGAAATTTTCATACTGTCTTGACTTCATTTTTAATTTTTATTTTGTCCTAATTTTTATTATATCTGATACTTTTTCACCACCGTATAGGAAGGTTATGATGCATGGTACACCAATCCAAGAATAACATCATCACTGCCATGGCTGCCCATATGGAGTCCCCCTTGATGGCCCTCTGGTGACAGGAGATGTTTTTATGTTTTGTTATTGTTATAATAATAAAAATAATGTTTTATTATCTTCTTTTTTTATAACAAAATAATAAATAATGATATTCTCACTGGGATTTCCCGTGCTGAGGATTTCGTTTACAAAATATTAAATTATATTAAATTGATGAGAAAAATAAAAATAATTGTTAGGTGAGGTATTTTAAGTGGAGTCGAGTGGTTTCGGTGTTAGTATGTATTTGGTGTTAATATATTTTCTATTTCAGATCTACCTATGTAACGTATCCAGTGTTTTAATTGATTTTTAAATATATTATGGTTGTTGTGATTTTTAAAGGATAGTGGCATTATGTAGAGTTTAGTACCATAGTATAAGAAGTTTTTTGTCCAAATGTTGTGTTTGTGGTTATTTGTTATTTCTTGTTACATATTATTATTGTAACATATGGAACGTATTGCATTGCACTACCCCTGCATGCCTTCTGGATTAAATTATTAATTATTATTATGATAAAAAAATTAAAAATTGTTTGTTTGAATGTTCAAGTATTAAGTTGTGTTGCATCATGAGGGATCAGGGTAGATGGTGAACTCTGCGGGCTATACGAAACGTCGCGTTTTCTCAATAAGGAGGAGGAACCCAATAGGTATCGCAGTCAGAGTTGAGACAAAACACAATACTCACAGTACTTAGACAGTCGCATAGCTTGTATTGACTATCAAACTTTTCTAAAAACGGTAAAAACTATTTGAATATTCAAATTCGAACAATGTACAGTAGAATCATTCTGATCTTATAAGTAGGTAAGTCATATCATTTTAAAGGGAAACACCGATAGTGATTCTAATTAGTTCGGAATAGTTTGGAACGCCCGCCCGCAGTCTTCTTTTTACCCGCAGTAGTCCTACGATACAGTACGCCGCAAGCAAGAATATATTAAAAATTATTTGCGTGTACACTTGTTCCTTTTCCGCCAAAAAATAATAAGTAAGTGGAAGCAAGACAAAGGCCTGTTTCTCAGTGACGTTTCGCAAGGACATGCGGAAGTGCATACATGTGCATCGATACACACAATCTTATGTTGGTGTTGTTTGGAGCAACTACAATTGGGCGACCTATAAAAATTACGTTCTTCGAGAAATGTACCTATAAAAGTACCCATCATTCTTAGATCATACACTACATTCACTACAAATCTGATTCTACTACTTTTTCTATTCTACTATTCACGAAGCACAAGAACTTAACAATCTACAATTACTGTAATAATGCCAACACGCTGGCCAGTCGCTTCATAAAAATATGTTTATAGAAATAATTAAAAAGGTCTGGTACCCCTACAAGTAGTGATTATTTGCTAATTTTACGATTGTAAAGACAACCCAACCGCTAACGTTGATTGAATTCATTTGGCGTGATGTGTTTTATGATCATACTTTATAGTTCAATTAATTGTTTGCAAGATATATATAGTTTTAAAATAGAAAACGATGCAGATGAGGTATGTATTTTATTGTCGTTGTGATGTTTTATGGCTTTTAGCACATATCATTGGCCATTCGATTTAAAGAAATGAGATTCTTAAAACAGTGTCAGTGGGTTTTTGTTTCAAATCGATAAAACGTATTATGAAAACAAAATGCCTATGAAATCAGTTCTAGTGACTAGGTATTTCGAGGCCATTAAAACATAATACTGTGAAGCAACGTAAAATGATCGATTTCGTTTAACCAAAACAGTATCGCAATACTGAAGGCCTTGAAATGATGGAAATAACGATTAATATGCAAAAATAATAATAGTTACATTGTGTGCAAGCACAGTTGTGCAGAGGGAGGAGAGAGTTGGCACAGTCCTGATCCATCTCGAGGCCTTCTTTACGCTCAGTATTGAGACGCAGGAGTTATTCCTCTTCGGTGATCGTTCTCCGTTCTTGCTTTGTCTTCTCTGGTAGGGAGCATCTTCATCACTGCTGTTGTCGCTGTTCCTTCTTCCGTTATCCCTCTCGTGATCCAGGTTAAAGGTCACCCGCATACTCAGGTCTAGCCCCCTGTAGATATTCCCATTCTCCTCATCCCGGTGTCTACCTCTCATCCCCAGGTCTTCCAGCTTTAGTCCGGAATAGTTGTCAATTAAACAGTAGCTGTTGTTGATTATGTTTTGACTAGCATCATCGCTGAATATTCTATCGTATATTCTGGGCGGTCTGTTTATTTGACAAGGGGTTTTGAATTCCACGTAATCATAGATTCCTTCCTCGTCATCTTCAATTGTTTCATAACTATCGGAATTACTTGCATCGCTTTGCAATGCATTTTTGTCATAAAATTTATTTGCATTATTGTTTTCTAATAGTATTTGAATACACGGGTCAGCATTGACTTCCTGATAACCATCACTTTCAGACTCACATTTATCGTCTGCAAATATCTCATTAATATGTAAATCTTTGGAATTGTCTAAATTATCAACAGCTTCTACATAACTCTCACAATCGGAACCAGCTTCTTCCAAAAGGACATCTTGAATGTCATCATCATTAAAAGATTCTAAATCATCGTCAGACAGATTTTCCGAATCGGCGTTGCAAAAAATAACACTCTCCGAATTATCAACAGGTTGTTCAGGTAATACAATAATATCGTCAGAGTGTTCCTCTTGATTAATTTGCTTCCAAAGACATTCACTTTCTTTGTATATTTTCGCTTCATGGGTGTCAATAGTTTCACTGGGATTAACTGGCGGGTTACCGCCGGACTGCTGTTCGCCGATCGCAGTTCCACCAATACTCACATGCTCGTAAATGTTATATTCTTTACTTTCTTTCAGTTGGAAAGACTGACAGTGGCAATTTTCTATTTGATGAGTACTTTTCACGATGTCATAAACGTTGAGCAAGTCATTGGTTTCGGTAGGTAGCGGAAAGAAATCGTTTGTCAATACTTCCTCGTAATCATTGCTTTCCTCTGACTTCTCTGAAATGTGGTTTTCATCGCTTGTTTCTTCGTTTTCACAAAGGGAGTCTTCATCTTGGGTTTTGAATTCGTCATTTGAAGACGATTCCCTATTTAGGGTGGAAGGGAAGCGTTGGAAGATGTATATATTATTTGTAAGAATGGGATTTTCCCCAAGATCGATGGTTTCCCTCCAGGAAGTGGCTCTCCCCCGAAACTCCAGCCTCTGTACTCGGGGCATAACTGTTTATCCCTTGCGATACCATTCTCCCATCTGTTTCGTGTTTATGCCTTAAAACTCCTCTAGGAAACTTACAGCCGTATAATAAAACCGTTATACAAATCGCGGCAATAGCCTATAACTGGTCTATTACATAAAAAGGCCAATTGCCGCTCAACATGTGTTTATTCACAGTCCAGTTTGCAAATAGTAATCATGTAGATACATAATTACCAAATCAAACGCGAAGAATAATCGTGTTCCATCTCACAGAGCTCATCTTATATCGACACCTGAACAGCTTGATTTTTAAAACTCTCGAATCCAACGTAGTATGGAGAACAAACAATATAGATGCATATTAACCAACAGACATAAAAATCAAAGAAATAGCCATAACACTGTCACATAACAACCGAAAAGCAATAAAACTTTTCTGCTGGAGTTTACACAAAAACCTTTAAATTTTAAAACCTCCACTATCAATAATGCAACAGGTATATTTTTTGTTTCCCCAGACACAGATCCTTCAATCCAAAAATCAAAAATAACAGCACTTTAGCACCCCTAATCACAACAATCCCTTATAAAAATACACAAATTACTACAATCTTAGGACACAACAATCATTGATTAAAATCGACTAGTACCAGAGAGATCTCAAAGATACAACGACAAAACACTGTAGATTTTCTAGATACTAGATACAACCACGCGAATAAACCGAGCCATCCGATAGCAGATGATCTGCAGTGATGGCGATGCCGACATGTTGGAGATATTGCAACTACTAGAGTAAATCTAGACTAGAGGCTGGGAGAGATCGCCTCCCCCTGCTTCTGCTCCCCGGCGGTAGCTTCCTCCGGTGCTCTGGGAAGGCAATATCGCAAGTTCCGTTTTTCACTGAATGCACTCTCCTCACGAGTGCATGGATACCGCGCCATAAGTGCACACTGCACAGTGCACACGGCTTGAGCGACAGAGTTGCAGTTTTACTTGAAAGGCCGTGCGTCAAAAGAAACTTGTTTGTTGTTTCAGTGAACATTGTATTATATATGGTTAATAAAAAAAAGTTGTGTACGTGGAGATATTGCGTTGTATTTGAAAAAAAAAATCTAACTCCCTGTTTTATCATCGAAGTAGGGATGATGTTTGGATAAACCGATGTCTTATGTTCAATAATGACCATAGCTGATCAACCCTCAAAAGAAGTATATATAATTCAACACAAGTACGAATCGGCACACTTTTAAAAGTGATATAAAGTATAACTTTTTTTAATTTAGAAAAAATGATTAATTAAGTTGGATAAGATTAGGTTTTCGAGCTAGTTTTTTTTTAGTTTTAATAACCGAATATCACTTTAAAAGTACTTTTTATGAAATGCACAAGATTTGAAATTCAATTGAAAATATTGAAATTAAATTAGTAAATACGTAGTTTATTTACACTTAGAAACCATTTAGACTTGCCAAATAATTTTGAAGGCAAATGAGAAAGGAGATTTTATAGATTAAATAGAAGAGATTAGATAGATGGACCGGTCAGCGGCTGAGTTGGCATCGCGTCTGGGTCTCAGCTCGTCGTGAGTTCACTTCCTCGGCTGGCTAAGTCCTCCATCACGACACAAGCGACATCTTTCGCTTACTGTGATGGCAGCAGGAGATTTTCAAATATTGTAAGGTTATTCGTTACCCGGGCATGTTTGTCTTTCTTGAAAAAAAATCTTAATTACCTAAATCAAATCGATTTTCGAAAGTTTAAAAAAAATATATTTTATATGAATACCGCACAAGGGTCCCAACTGCTCCCAATCGTCTGGAGCCAGTGAGACTATGACATCCCCGATTGGGGAATGTTGTGAGGCTGAAGGTATTGGGGAGGGGAAGGAGAAGGGGAGAGGAAGGTGGGGAAATACATGGCTATTCAGATCTGGTCACCAAACACGGCTAAAAGCCATTTCAAGCAACGTTTCAATTCTGAACGGTGGTCTTTCGCCAGAGCGATACTGAAAGTATCTTCCACTCTGGAACGTGCGCAAATATGGTACATATTATTTTTAAATCAATTAATTGTGAAAATTAAATAAAATTTACTTGCGCACGCCGGGATTTGAACCTTCGACCTTCGGATTCGTAGTCGAGAGCCTTACCCCTCGACCATGGAGGCTCCTGGTAGGTATAATATTATGTTCTACGCGTACCAGCTGTTAAAGAACCGTAATTAAATTTAATAATATTTATGTAAATTGAAAATACACTTTGTATATACATATTATTTTTACATACAAATACAACTGGTTTACAATTAGATAAATTTGAAATTTTAGAAATAAGAAAAAGTGTTAATAGCGAATTAAATTTAATAAATAATCAAATATTTTTTCAAAATAGCTATCTCTTAAATTTATTTTCATATTAATATTAATAATGATAATTTTTTATTTATATTTCTAATTTAAATGTATTATTCAATGTTTTATAATTATTTTGTCATTAACATTTTTAATCTGTTACTTACCTACTTTAATTCATTTTTGTTTATGCTCATATTTTGTACATTCTTAAATTATTGTTTTAAATTTTTTATCATTTTTCTATACTTGAAATTATTTTTTAGTATTCATTTATTCCTGAAGATGATAGCATTGCTATCGAAACATGTAGAAATATTTATATATTTTAAGTAAAGTGGTATATACAAAGTGTATTTTCAATTTATATAATTGATAATGATGCCACAAAGTTACCAAGCATTTGAAGAAATTATTAATAATATTTATTAGTTGTAAAAAAGGCTAATCAAATTTTGTCTCTAGAGAGAGATTGAGAAGAAAAAAAAACAATAGAATTTAAAATCCTCGTATTTTTAAATATAATCGATTAATTTGAATTTGGGTTCACTTCAAATTACTGTTCATTATTCATTAAACATCATTATTCTCGTTGCAAACAGCAAGCGGCTTTTATGAAAGCCGGACTAGATTAAATCGTCAGTTTATTCAAGCTCCAAATACTATCCCATTAGACGCATGTATTATATTAATATGTACAGATATCACTTCGTATCAAACTCGTTTCCCCGAGCGAGATCTTTTTCTAATTTCATTCAATTTTTGCGGTACATAACGTTCCTACCGCAGATGTGCACCAAGTTAATATAAACGTGGTCAATTGCAGGTTTTATAAATCTTTGGTAGGCGAACTGATTAAAATATCATGGGGTAATTATTCCGAAATCAACGTTTTCGAGTTACACGCAAAATATAAACTTTATTCCCTCGCCCATGCATGCCACAACACATATTATGTGTTTTTTTCGCATACATGGGAATACAAGGAAATAAAGGTATTGTTTTTTGTGTCCTAACTCAAAAATGCTGATTCGGAGTTACTTAGTTGTAATAACATACAAAGGTAAATATATATAAATATATGCTGTTGAAAGACAGATATGATCATTCGAAAGATAGAGAGAGCGCGCCAATGTGAAGAGCTTTTAGAATGAATGGGCGTAAGTGACAATTCTAAAAATATTAATAAAACACGACATATTTAAGATAGATCAAAAATTTCAAGACGAATGTCTTAAGTAGCATTTAAAGAAACACTATGATTTTTTCAAACCTATAACATGTTAAATAACAGAACAAACCCGTTTTTTTTAATTTTCGGAGTATAGTTTGCGATTTTTTTCGATCGAGGGAATTTCATATAATTACATTTTCAGCCCGTTGACTGATTACAGATTATCTTCAAAAAAATATATTTCTTAAGTACATAAAACCACCAGTTTTTAAGGGATATTTGTAATACATGCATAGAAAATCATGGATATATCAATACATGTATTGATATATCACTTACAGACCTATGTCACAAAATAGCTATAAAACTGCCCCCGAGACTTTTAATACTTTTCCTATCAACCTTTCACTCCTCGCATGTTTGATACAGATTATCATTAGAATTGTTTAAATCATTAATACACGAACGTTTACTTACTTGTACTAATTGTCATTCCTAATACTTGTCTTTGTATATGTTTTACAACTTCTAATTTGTTTTTTAATCTCTGTAAAATATTTAATTAGTGTACAACTGTTCTATGCAGACTATGAAAAATAAACAACTCAATAAATATAAACACAGATCCAAGCAGGGGGGGGGGGGGGCAAAAGGGGCAACTGCTAAGAACCTCAGTTTTAGTAAGTATTTGAAACATTCACAGCTACATTATAACATAATAATCCAAAATATAGTTCAGGTGGGGAACCGTGTGTCCTGGACCTCACATTTTCTTTGTGAGGCCATGTCGATACGCACAAATACCAAATACATATCGCAACCCTTGGAGAACAATGGTGCAAGTCCAAATTTGTTGTAAACTGATAAGTATTGTCATAAAACCGAAAAGTTGTAGATTATAGACAGAAGAGAGACGGAATTGTTAGTTCAATCACATTCGCACGTAATTGTTAATATAAAAATAACAATATTTTTATTTTTGAAATTGTTAATACATGGTGGAATTTCATTATAATGATTAAATAAAAAGACACTTTTTTGTTCGTGACCGGTTTCAGTCTGGTACATTTTATTTTTAGACTATGGGTTATATATGGGTTGTTACCCCTGATAGCCAAAATTGTATATAACCCATAGACTAAGTGTCTTAGTTAATCATTATAATAATAACAATTTAGGCCAAGACATTTGAATGCGTTTCCTGGAAAACGTTGTTATTCGCAAATGCGTCGGTGTTCTGCCAGGGGTGCGATAGGAAGGCACGAAAGATGGTTGAGAATCGCTGTTTTGTGCAACAACGGCGCAAACTTTTAATAATACTGCACGTCAGAAAATAATTTAATGTGGAGAATGCAAACCGTTCGCGAGATAATTGGATCACGCATTCGAGCTTATAAATTTACGTGAATGCGATGTCCGAAAACGCATTCGAGTATTCACCATGCTCGTAAAAACCCTCTTTATGAAAGTAAACAAGTTTAATTAATTAATTGTAAATTACCTATAACCCATTAGCGTATGATTCTGTTCTTTCAAATTCATTAGGGTTCCGAAACCAATTAATTGTGTTGTAGTATCGTATTGAAAAAAAATTGTGTACAGTGCCAGGGAATATTTCTCCCTCTTCCTAATGTCAACTGTGGTTAGAGGTGCATAAATGTGGAGATAATATTCTCTAGCCAGTGAGCCGGCTGCCTATTGCTACTGTAGGGCTTTTATTTATTTTTATTTCAAAGAAATGTAAACTGCTAACGCACTTGCTGATGGCAATCTTATATTTAAGCCCGCTCACTAAGGTAATGGAGGGTATAAGTCGGAATTTGGTTGGAGACGGAGTGGGTCTATACTGGGGGTCCAGCGGCCGAAGTTGGATATATAGTGGGATTTGAGTTCGATTCTAATTTGGAATTGATTGTGTTCGACTAAATATATTTTGAAAATTTTCAAACCTGCCTTAACGATATCCTTGGCGATATTCTATAGTAAAATACGTGCAGATCAATATATTTAATTAAGCAAATATAAACGTTCGTTGAATTGCAAAAAAACAGTTAAATAAAACC
Organism: Halesus radiatus; assembly: GCA_022606495.2. Taxonomy (NCBI): domain Eukaryota; kingdom Metazoa; phylum Arthropoda; class Insecta; order Trichoptera; family Limnephilidae; genus Halesus; species Halesus radiatus. The sequence continues at coordinate 55,747 of JAHDVE020008234.1, forward strand.
ACACACGCCTTCCAAATATTAAGAGTATCGGTGAATGCATTTTTTGCAAGAGTGAAACTACTATTCGTTCGTGTGCTTTTTGTTTGTTTGGCGTTAGTGAAAACACAACATTAAAAAAATCTGTGCTAAGTACACACGCAGTTGTGTGAAGCATTGAAAAAAATGGATAAAGAGTTTAAAATCGAAAAAAAAACTATAGCTTGTGAGACTGTAGAGTAAAATTAAGTTATTTTATCTAACATTGCAATTCATGTTAGATTCATGAATATTGTTTACGTATCACCTACTATGCATTGTTTTTCTTTATTATGTATGTAAATACTTCTCTCATAACTACGAGCTAATGGAGCTCAACTTATGAAGAGTAGGATAATAATAAGAACAAAAAAAACATGTTTGTAACATATTGATACTATAATTTGTATTATGTTATATTTCCCGTGATAAATAACTAAACAATAATAAAAAATTGCTACTTTTATTGAAAAATCAGTGTCAAATATTAATCTCAAGCGTAAAGTTGTAAGGGGGGTGAAGCGGGTGTCGATGTCGCTCGAATCCTTCCGACCTCGAACTAACTCGACGAACGGACTCGCCTCGCCGCGAAATGCTGGTATCTGGCAGCCGCGGCCCGACACATTTGAGTTACCGGCATGACTACGTCATTTGCTTCTTGAGTTTTTTTAACATTAAAATAGCAAATTTAAAAAGAAAATTTATTCGTATATTGATTACGGTAATACCGATGAAAGGTTACATTACTTTTTCTATCCTTTCCAGAACGACATGTCCAGTCATGTAGGCATTTTGCAGTTATCATTGGAGATCCAACCCCGGCGAGCGACTGAAGCTCGTGTTATCTCTATGATGCCAATTGGCTGCATGTTTTTGCCCATATTTTGAATGCGAATGTTTACTCCATTTATATACCTCAATGGTTACGTTGAATTTGCGACAATCTTAAAATATGATCGTGGCGCACAGTTTACCCCAGTACTATGCAAGCGGGTTCCCAGAGATCATCGGACCATGCCAGATACTAGAGAGTGTGGTCATCTCTTCGTGATACAATATCAACAAACTAAATTCGTTCATAACGTTACGAGTTATGGGCTATATATTATACCAAATCAGCAACACGCTTCCTCGTACGGGTGGCTGATAGACCATGTCATGCTTTTTAATACCTCATTATATGAACAATGGCTGCTCGTTCTAATTGTATGTGATAATTAGTTAAATACCGGAGAAATCCAAACACCTGAAGACAAGAGAGCTACGGCAACCACAACATTGGGGAATGTTGGTGGCGAAGGGAAAGGGGATGGAGAAGATGAAGGGGTATAAGGACATGGCAAAGTCATATCAAGCAAAGAGTTTCAAGTGTTCTTTAGAGCTTGGCAAACTAAAGCATACGCTTAGTACTTCATGTACTGTGCAGCTTTACCATTCGTCTCTTCGTCACTAGATCGGTGATTTTTTTTTTATTTACCCCGTTTCCTACCAAAACTGTTTTATGAATATCAACAATCAAGCGCATTCTGTTATTTGCCAAGCTCTACCAGGGCTAAACCGATGGTATCTCCCACTCTGTATCTACATACCAGAGAATTTCTTCACATTAATGTAATGTGGTGAAAAAAATCGAGAAAAATTTCTTCCTTCCATAAATCAATCATCCTGACAGTTCCCGGCATCACCAAAGGTTCGGGGAATATTTGACATTATAAGAAGTTGTTGCCTTTGCCTTCGTACGTAGTTACCGCGGTAAGTAGGTGTGAGAGAATAAATCCAGCATGCGGGACTCATAGATAATAACAAATTTTTGAGTTGAAAAAAAATTTTTTTTTTTCAATATTAGACTGCCGAATGATACTTCCACTAGATGGAACCTGATAAAAACTTTTTAATTTAAAAAACTGATGACTTAAAAAGGTGTATATTCTATATAATAAAAAATTGGAGGTTACGGTGACAAATCGACCTCTTGGAATAACAAGGATCCATTTGGCAGAGCGATAATGAGTCTTAAAGTCACCTTCTATAGAGCACATTATCGCATGACATTGCTGTGTCAGATGGAACCTTGTTATTCCAAGGGGTCGAAATGTCAATTCAGTCATTTTTAGACAATCGTTTCGCGCTGTGGAAATTCTTTTTTACTGTAAGCGATGAATCAAACGAATTCCAGTCAATTTTTTGTAAATGTTGATTTCGTAGGTAAAATAATTTTATAAAGTTGACTTTTTCAAAGCCCGCCAAACTGATCGAAGTCTGGTGGGATACGCGTGACGTCATACGTACCTCAGATTTGTCAGTTAACAGTAAGATAATTCTACAGTCCACACGGGTCGGTATGAAGTCAACAAATTCCCGAATAAATAATTAACAAGAAATCAAAGAATACTTTTGAAATATTTTTGTTGGTATACCGCAATGGTTACCCGTGTAGTCCGCGCAGAGCGACATCGCGATAAGTTGCCCGCATTCGACCAAACGCGACCGACCGACCTGTTAGGGGGTGGTCTAAGTTTTGTCAGAACCCACCGACCAATCTCATGGCCTGAAGTCTTTAATGAAAATATTCTTAAATGAGGATTTATTAATTCTACGTATTATATATAATTTTTACAAGAGAAAAAATACAATTAAAAAAAGTCCCGATAAACTACTTTTTGTAGTTTGTCTAACGGGAGCTTGTTATTTAAAACATAAAATTTACAGACAAGGTTCCAAAATATGTTAAATAAAAACATTAAAAAAACAATATATAAAATAAAAACATTAAAAAACATATGTAACAAGCTTAAAACATAAATATTTATCAAGAATATTACTCTAAAATATTCTGCAAAAACATATTAAAAAATGGATAAAATAAAAGCATAAACGAAAGCAATAAATCACAAATAAAATAATATTTCCTTATTTCTAATACAAATAGCTCCTTTCAGCTATCCAAGCTTTCAATGTGTTTATTAATGGTTTGGTTTTAATACAGTTTTTTTTTATTTCAGCGGGTAACATATTTATACAACTAGGAATCATGTGTTCTAAAGTTCTTTGTCCATATTTGTTTTTATGCTCAGGAATCAAACTTATATACTCAGAATCGGCGTGTGTTGATATATATATATATATATTTTTTTTTTGAAGCCATAATATTTTTCACTAAAGTTCCGAGAGAGGGTTTGAATATTGAAAGATCAGTCAGTCTTGTCATTTCTGTTCTGAAGACAGTTCCAGAGTATTCTGCATTTTTATTGGAGTGTTCTTTGTTTTTCATTATATTAGTACATTTCTCTTCCCCTATGAAGGTTAATAACATTTTTCAAATAAATTTGTAGATAATAACCAAACACTTAGTGTTCTCTTGATATCAACTTACTACGGCTCCTACCGGTCTCAACGCCATTTTTCCATAGAAGGCCACACGCCTAGAACGGCATTTGTCCAGAAGTTGTTAGACCACAAGGAAAATAGAAAAAAACATAGAAATATGCAGGAACTTTCGAGTTACCGACTGGGTAGATAGCTACAATCGGCATTACCGACAGTGCAAACTATGCGGAGAACCTAGTAAATAACGAGACGAAGAAATGATGACGGAAGATGCATGTCAAGATTAAAGTTGTTGAAAAACTAACACTTTAGATGGCATCGTTGGTGAGTTTTCTTTACTGACTGGTTTCAAAATCTCTACGTCCCTGAACGGTTACTAAGCCAAAAGTGTTAAAAGTTAAAAACTATAATTTAAGCGACTAAAAAAGCAATATTCATCAAATGCTAACAATAAAATCGTGAAAAAGTTGTGTATACGGAGTAAATGTAACAAACAACATTATGACGAATAATCAATGATTTTTACCGCATACACAGGTAAAAATGATTGCATCGTTTAAAATGTTAAAAAAATTGGTACTGTCAAACAAAATGGTGAAAATAATAGTTTTTTTTCAAATCACATTACCACTAGGTTGCTAGATCGCTCGGCTAGAATTTGAATGAACTTTTGGAAGTTAGAACAGAATTTCTTTCCCGTGACGATATGGCCAGTACCTGCTTAGCGAACACTAAGTGTAACGATGGCGATGTAGAGATATGAAACCGAATAACAACATTATTTAGATGAATTAATTAAGGTATTTCCATTAGCGCCCAGATAAGAAACGTCAGTCAAATATGTATTCTTCGTAAGTGTTAGAAATTAAGTTCATTGTAAATAGTTGTATTTACGATTAGTTAAATATGCAGAAACAACTAAATTATAATTTCATCCAAAATAATTATCCACGTATCTTTCTGATTTTAGCTTAGGTATAAACAAAGTGTAAGGTAGTATTATAAATAAAAGCCTTTCGTAATTTCTTCACCTTCATCGTTAGCAGTGGCGGCTCGTGACTTTTGAGTGAGCTAGAGTGCTAACACTGAAAAATACGACGTTATTGATGTTGTTGAAGCTGAAAATAATTTTTTTTTTCAAAATTTCAATTTATCCACCTACCACCATACAAAAAATTAAAACGTCGTATTTTTCAGTATTGGCACTCTAGCTCACTCAAAAGTCACGAGTCGTCACTGATCGTTAGTAAATTAGGCTACAAATAATAACACGAGTAATATCAGATCGGAAACGAGATAATCTCACGACGTGTTTCAACCTTTGACCCGTTCAGAGATAAGGGAATCAAAATAGATGGCGAAATTTTATTGTATGTGTAATGTAGCAGTAATGCGCAAATCAAGTATCATATTTATTTTGAAATTCTTTATAACATAAAGAAAAATTCGCATAGCATTTTCTGTCCTGAATTTCAAGGTAAACGAAATCGCAACACCACTTTTACCCGAAGTTCTGAAATGTCTGTCTAAATCTAAAAATATTAGAGATGTTGGAAAAAAAATTTCTTCCTTTTTTCCAAATCGAATAAAACTAGTCTACAATAATTAAATATTTACGTATCAATGTATAACAATCTTTGATAATGTTCTAAGCTGAGCTTTGGGTAGACATATGTAGTGCCAATATAGCTTATAGCGAAACATCTATTGTGATAATGCTTGCAGGTGGCATCACTAGTATGGGCAGTGTTCGGCTATGTCCGTTTGGATGATGAAGCGCGTCTGATTCATCTATCGTGCCGAGAGGTGACCGCTGCACTCGGCAGGTGGAATGCAGTAACAGCAGAGGTTTTAAACATTCGCACATATTTATTATTTGTGATCCACAAGTGTATCAAAAAAACAAAGTAAAATGAAGCAGCGAAAACAATAGAAAATAGCCGGTGACAAGATCGACTTACGTTTACACTCTCAAAGCAATAAGGAATTTGATATCACATAAAGAATTCATATTATACGAAACCAATGGAACTATGGCATCCCCGATTTCGGGGAAGATATGGATGGAGTCGAGAAGCTATTTATTCAAGCAACTTTTCGTTTCTGAATTACGATAGCTCGCTGCGATTCTGAGACCTTTCACTCTTTAAAAAGCTGGAAGTGTATACAAAATGACTGCAGGTATTTAAATTTTTTTTGTGTAAAAACGACTGAATTTTTATGGCCTAGCGGGGACTTAAAACCGCCACCCATGATCCAAGAATCTTACCTACCTGCCACGCGGGACGTCATGATGATTTTGTCTTCTTTAGATGCAGGAAAAACCTCGCAACCTCAACATTACTGTTAATACACCCACGGGTAAATAATTCACCGAACACATTCCTCAACAGTAATAAAATTCATACACAATGTCACCACAGTATAATAAAACTTTATTCTACAAATAACACAATGCGCAAAAAATAACACAATAGGCGTTGTCGACAAAACAGTTCAAACATATGCGTAAATTACACACCTTAGAAATTCACAAAAACGCACACGCCAAACGTAAAATTCAAGAACAAACCTAATCATATGCCAACACACCCACAAAGTGGCGAGATCTACGACACAGCATGACTACACCATAATTGGAACAGTGCACAATATTCAACTAGCTTTTCAAGCACCTCAAAAATATCACGTACTTTGACTACGCTGTGCATTTCCTGATTTGTTAGCAGTTTGATTAGTGATTTATCTTTCTCTTTTCAAAGCCTTGCACGTCCTGAAAGTTGACCCGAAGCAGTCAAACTACAGTTGTCCTTGACTTGAATGATCGCGAGATAAGTGTTTGGGGGTGACCCTGATCTGGAATGTGCCGAAACAGTCATCGACTGCTAATCTCAGTGCGCCGAGAGCTATTGTAGCAGGATAACTAGTTCGTAGAAGCTTATTTCGAACGAAATAATGTGGCAAAAGTAACATTAACCAACAACGTGGCAGTTGAGAATAAAGCCTACGAGGTAAAGGGAACATTTAAAAATGTACGGAGGACTAAATAGACAAAAACTTTAAAAGGAAACAGCGGAAATACATGGAGGACACCTATAAGCACCCAGCAATGGCTAGAGGTAGAGTAAGGCTGAAGGAAGAGTAAAAATGGAGATACATATATAGAAAAAAAATTGAATCGTGATTCAAAAGCCCTTTCTTCTCTTTACAGATACTTCACGGAGTATTATAAACAGATAATATATTATTGTTTATACTTGTGAATTTCAAATAGAATTAATGTTAAATTTACTAACGAACAAGCTCGATAAGTGGGCGCCAGGGTGACCCCAAGGTCGAGAGTTCAGGCCTGAAACCGGCAGCTTTAAATTAATCACATGATACGGGTTGGCAATAGTCGGCATGATGTCATTTTGAGACATATTATCATAAATGTATTTATGATAGAAATGTTCTCCTCGGGAACGTGCGTTACAGTCAGCTAACAACTTATCAATTAATTGTTCTAAATAACCGAAAATTTATAACCTTATGCTTTTCACTCCTTTTTAACTTTTCTTATTCGTACACGAACCATATTCAAAGTAGAAGATACTTTCAGTACATCTCTGGTATAAACCATTTTTTATAAGACTTTTGGTGTCCAGCTTCAGACATTGACCTTTAGGCAATCCACCGGCTAAAATTTCAACGAAATCACATGCTCCTTATGCAGGTGGCGACAAAGTTGAAAATCCCGCTTTACATCGGCCGCATGTTTTGACTTACGCAAAAATAAAACATCACCAAAATACGTGTTTTATTCTATTTTGTAAAGCTCAAAAACAATTATTAAAATGTTTTACTGTCATATTCTAAGAAAAACTTAATTTACCACAATGAACAATATGAAAATATCGGAAAAGGGGTTCGTAAGAAGGAGATTTCGCGCATTAAACATTTTCTTTAGTGTCTGATACTTTATTTTTTTTATCTAGGCTTATAAAAAGACACACCAAAAAACGCCCGGTTAAACGAACTGCCAAGGTGTGATCTACTTGGAGTATTTAATTAAATCGTCTATGATGTTTCTAGGCCATCAAATTCTCAAACCGAAAACACATGATTATGCATTACTTCCCATTGCATCGCCTTAATCAAATGGCTCCCATTTTTAGCGGCTCTCCTCTAATCGAAGCTGGCAGTTCTCTTTAGATTGTCAGTCTTTCTTACCTGTAGGCAACCTTTGAATCTTTCCTCCTACCGAGTACGCGATTTGATGATGTTCATATGTTCATATGATAGTTGTGCTACGTGGCCAGCATAGTCCCACTTTAGAATGGAGCTTGTAACGATAATGTCGGCCACCTTCATCTCCCTCCTATAAAATATCCAGCCTAGTGACAATTTTCTTGGCGAAAGTCCATGTATGCGCTCCAAACGTTAGTACTATTAGTATACATTCATTTTAATGCAAAATTACGAATTAAAACTTTGCACGAATAAACATTACCAATGTTTGGTGATTAGCTCTAGTAGCCAAGTTTTCTCAATATCCTATCCTATCTTCTTCATTATCCCACACTACCATAACCTTACAATTATATGTGTGACTTAGTACAACTCGCTCTGGACGACTCGACTAGTTTGTGGGAAAAAAACATATCATAAAAGCCGTCAATACTAATAATAGGACAAATATCACGTAATAAAGAAAGCCAATCTGGTTTTTTAACAATGCTCTGTGTTTTTAAGAAATGATTTCTTTTACCTAGTCGTGAAAAACGGGTCCAATTTGAGATGGCGCCGAAAGAATCAAAGCCAAATGACGTCACATAATTGTCAATCTCTCCGTAATGAAGTCTCAATCGGGAAGAATGACGTCAGATCCAAACCGGAGCGTAAAGATTTTTTAGTTTTTAATCATTTTTTTTTTACTATTTAGATATTAATCGAATGAATAACCCTTAACAATAAAAATATATATATTATTCAGAATCGACGTGTGTTGTTTTATATTTTGTAAGTCATAATATTACTACTACCACTTAATTAAGTGCGTAATTAAATTACAATACCTACTTAATTATTATAGTATGTAGGTATGAACTTCGTTTTAATGAAAAACGACCTTGCTGAAATTTTGACGGCCGCTTACATTAAATCCATTTATAATCACACCAATTGCAATGTTCCGAAGTTCCGAGTCTCAGAACTCGCACGCCTTTGTAATGTGGATCAATTTGCCAAGTCATCGTTAAGTGTCGATGAACGTTGAATAAAAGCATTTACTATACAATAAAACCTTATTTGCTCTAGGTTTGATCACGGTCGAACTAGATTCCCCCTCTACTCGAGGAAATGACGATAGCCCCGGTTCAATCAGCTGAGATTGCAGTACAAAAAACTTGTTTCACATCCGCTTAGGCTTCTGGGCTCCTGGCATAAATATTTAAGATTTAGATTTTTTTTTAGACTTTTTATTATCTAATAATCTCGTTTTCTACTTATTTTAAATTTGAAAACAAAGAGGAACGACTGCTAGGCCTGGTTCATACAAAATTAATTTTGGATTTGAGGCCAAAATACCCACCCAAACCGAATAATCTTTTTTTTTATCGAAGGGTATAGCAAATATCTGGTTCGAGTTATTTTTAAGTTAGTATTTTGAATTTATTTTTATTTTAGATTATAAAATATAGTCCATTAAAGAAATCTGTTTTTCGCAATTTTAGAAGCAACTTTAGCAATTATTTGGGAGTTAATGGGTTATTTAAAAAAATCCCCGTCTACTATGAAAATATAATTTAATATAAAAAAAAACGAAAGTGTTAAAATACGCATTATGATGGGCTTAAATTTAATTTAAAAACGACCAACTTGAAAGATCGACCCGAAAAAAACGCCCTTTTAAAAATGTTTGCTTTTATCCGATTGTACCGGTTAATTTGTCGATTGTTCCACTTGACTATTCAACTGTTTCACTGCAACAGAAGATAATCTAGGAATCTAGGTATTGACCAATCAATTCATATGAAAACAGTTCGTTTTTTTGTAGGATTCATTTCGACAATAGCATTGTGTCTAAATAATTTGACGCCTTGGAATTATTTTACAAAAATCTAAATATTATAATTTTTTTCGATACAGAAATTTCTAAACCTCCTGTGAACGAAAGTAATAGGTACCCGTTAATTTTTGCGATTTTCAAGAATTTAAGAACGAGTATAAGCGATTCCATTTTTCAAGTGTGCAATTTCAACTTCTGAATCAAACGAACAAAAAAGATATATTAACCTACTAAAAAGAAGTGTTAAAACTATTAGTTCGATAACAAAAACCTTACGAAGTTACATCAATCTGGACAATAGCAATTCATTTTTTAAAGCATGAGATATTTCAGGTAAGTTAGGCTTAGGTAGTGTGGATATAATTAATTTTTAATTTCAAAATTTACCACTATTTTGGCAAAGAAAACACAATAAATACGCGAACAAAACTCAGAATACAGTAAAAAATTGTATTGTGGTATGTTTCTGTTGGGTGTTTTCATAACATCGATACAACCTTCGTGCAACGGTACAAATAGAAGAGAAAATGCTTTTCCGCGATGGCCAAAGATGTCGCTGGATTTAAACGATAAAATCATTTATTTTATATTTCTAATAAAACCACTACTAGTTTCTAGCGTTATTTTATTAACTTCTGAAACTCGACTAACTGGTTTATGTAAATCTTACCATAACAAAAAAATACGGTTTTTAGGTGTGCATTAACTAAAGGAATAAATTAAATAGAATGATGAACACATTGGCATAATGGTAAGCGATTTGTCTCTTAGGCGGTTATCTGGAGTTCGATTCCCGAAAAAGCTATAAAGAAAATGTAAATACTTAAAAATCTCTGCCTAAAAAAAGGGTTTATGTACAGATATTATAATTTTATACAAGTGTGAAACTGTGTTACTTCCAAATCCACCAAGAAAAAATTAATTTAAGAAGGCTTTTGTAGCAGTCTAAAAAGTTAAACTGATATTAGAAATATTTTTTAATAAATATACCCGAAGAAATTAAAAATGTTTCCTTAAATTATAAAAATATTTAAAATAAGATAAGTAAAGAAGATACAATTAAAGTTAAAATGGTTTATAATATCTTTAACTGTAAAGCAGAGAATCTATTTCTGCACTGATTTCATGTTCAGAAAGCAGAAAAGTTCTAGAGTCAAATGGTTACAGCTTTTCTGCTTGGAATTTCTGGGTAAACGCTATTATTTTCAGTTAGCCACACCAGCTTTCACATACTCGTTTTCAAAAGTGCGAAGACCGTGTTGTATTTTTTCTTAATTTTCTATTGATCATTTTTTTATTATTTTTTTATTTATTTAATAATTAATTTTTTGATAGATACATTCACACAAACAAGGTACAATGGTTATAAACATTTTTTTTTTTAACATAAAATTATAAATACATCTGAACAACCTAGGTGTAATGTAATGTTTTATAAAACAAAAAATCCCACATAGGCAAGGCCTGGTATCAGTTAGTTGCAGTATATTTTTATTAATACATGGATGTTGAACCTTCAACATCCATGTATTAATAAAAATATACTGCATTTAACTTACCTAAGTTAAATAAAAGATTTTAAGTTAAATAAGAAAACCAAAACGAAAAAGAAACGAAAATGTACCATTATAGAAGGAAAATGTTGATATCTTTGGTTTTAACCCAGTTTTTTATTTCATTTTTGTATTTGTTTAAAGATAATATGTTTGAACACTTACGAGTACATTCTGTAGATAGAAAATTATAAATTTTAGGAGCAATAAAAAAACGTCTCTGCGCAAGCCTAGTTTTACACAAAGGTACTTCAAATACGTTATTTATTCTGTTACTAGAGCGATTTTAGTTTTTTTCTTGAAAATATATATTTTAGCTCGGTAGACAATATTTTTTTCTTATATCTAACAGTTCAGCCTAATGGAATAATTGTATGGAGGGGAGGGTACTTTCTTTATGTAACATTATTTTTTGTATTAATTTTTGAGATGTTTCAAGTGGTTTAAGGCAAGTATTATAAATTCCTCACCATCCGATTATTCCATAAGATACTGATGATTGTACCAGTGCATGGTATAACCATTTACATTATTTTGAAAATTGGGTAAACGATATCGACAAAAGTGTGTTGAAACTTTGGTGTAGCTATGGCTTAACTAGCAATATTAAACAATATAAGACTAAGTACACGTAAAAAGAAACCAACTTTTGTTGATGACGAAACAGCCAAAACACCACTATTCTATTAGAATAATAAACCTTTTTTTTTATATTTTACCATTTTGTGGCAGTTTATAAACGTATTTCAATAAAAAAAACGTATTATTATCGTTATTAGAAAAAAATATTTGTACGTTCAACCTGTTAGACTTCTCACATCAATTTAACAACACTATTTTTTTGTAAAATAACACCGCTTATGATGACTAACAGAATTTTCAAGAAATTATCTACATGGAGTAAAGTAGGTACGTTAACCAATAATATGTCACGGTCAAACTTACTATAAAAATAATATTTTGATACGAAATTGGTGTAAATAATTATTTTACATTATAATTATTGCGATACGGTGGTGATTGGTGATGTCAGCTATGAAATTCATAAAGGTTATCTGATTGCAACTGGTACCTCTACATCTACCGAACACGATATTAAGACATTCCAAAATATGACCTGCCTATAGCCAAAGCTGAGTCCGATCAGCGGATATGCTTTCGTTGTTGCGAACCGGTTGCTGCATTAAGAGATCGATAGTCAAAAAGATTGTTAAAATCAGATAACAACTCGTTTTATCCAAGATCCTTTGATTTAACCCTTTCGAAAATTTATTTTTGGTTGATAATGCTCATTTGGGTAAAAGGAGAGGCCGCGATTTAAAAGCCCTCACCGGGCAATAAAAAATGAATTTAGTTAATTTATACACGGTGTTCGGAAACTAGTGGTACAAGGGGGAATCTGCGGAATCTACATCACATAGAGAAATCAAAAAAACTTTATTTATATTTTTTATTAAACAATATTAATCCCTGAAGAGGGGAGCTTTGCTCCTTAAACATGTAAATATAAACATATTAAATACAGCGTTTATAAACAAAGTAATTATTATCGATTTCATAAATATGACACCACAAAGTAATTTTACATCATTTGAAGATATAATTTTTTTTTTCACAAACTTTAGGATTAAGAAACTATTAGAGGATGGTCTACACTACGACGCATTTGAAAAGACAATAAACAGCTGGTAAAAATCTCTTAGCGACCGATATTTTTAATATTTCGCCCAAAACTTCAAACTTCGGAACCGATTTACTCTAAAACGGAAGCTCAAATAAAAATAAAAATAATACCTCAAAATCGACTCCAAATGTGATGTAGATTCACCAGTTTCCAGCTTGTATCGTCAGTTTCAGGACATCATGTATATATATTTACTAGGTAAATATTGAATTTATATTATTAAAATCCAGAATGAAAGATGCTGCCAGTATCGATGTTGATGGAAATGGCTACTGTTATGTTTAGTTACATCTGAAATCTATGTAGGTTCCTCATAACCTTCCATTTTTCCTTCTCTTTATCCTATCCCACTTCCTTCAGCTTTACACCGACTAGATTGGGGAAATTATGGGGTAAGGCTCTCGACTACGAATCCGAATATCGCAGGTTCAAATCCCAGCATGCGCAAGTAAATTTTATTTAATTAATGTGTATTGTTTAACAATGAATTAATTTAAAAATAATATATAGTATATTTGCGCACGTTCCAGAGTGGAAGATACTCTCAGTATCGCTCTGGTGAAATACCACCATTCAGAATTGAAACGTTGCTTGAAATGACTTTTAGCCGTGACCAGATCTGAAAAGCCAGATATTTCCCCATCTTCCTCTTTCCCTTCTCCTTCCCCTCCCCAATACCTTCACCCTCACAACATTCCCCAATTGGGGATGCCATAGTCTCGCTGGCTCCAGACGGTTGTGGGCAGTTGGGAATATTCATATATAAAAAAAATATATTATCTGGGGAAGAGAAGCAAATTTTAAAAAATCGATTAGATACTATATTGGAAAAAATTGGTGGTTGGTATTATCAGGACTTCTCCCAATACTATTATTAAGTGTCATGTATAGTCTGACTTTTTATAACAGACAAAAAAATGAGGGCGCCACGATCGTTAAAAAGATTTTAAATGGCAACACCAAGCCGGCTCATATGAAGACAAATGTATGTTTAAAAAAAAACAACGGTCTAAGTGGATAGTTTTTACTTTAATCAAATAGTGTTAAGAAATTAGTGATATTTTCCAAAAACGAAATCTAAATCATATTTTGCAAGGAAAATAATTAAGAGGGAAGGAGATTTTTTTATTTATGTAAATTATGTACCGAAATAAGTGTGTAATTGATGTTTGATATCTAAAAAAAAAAAAAACAAATCACAGATCAAAATTATGAATTTAAAAAAAGTTAAAAAATGAGTTGTTTTGCCTTGTTTCTTAAAAATGGTCAAATTCGAATGTAATTTTTTTAATGTGAAGAACACATTTCAAAGACAACGTGAGTAGCTTGGTGTTGCCATAGAAATGAAAAAAAAAATAGTTCCACTTTATTAAATGCCTACATTTTGTTGCTATAGTGACATATCTGTTTACACGTACATGAACAATATAACCGCATTTGATTCGTAGTTATCACTGTGCATTACATCAATATAATAATATATATATATAGTCCTTGTTATATAGTTGGTTACGTTAATTACGCAATAATCAATAACGATTATAAGTTCCCACAAACGTATTATGTCATCTAGATACTATCTGTAGGTTAAACTATATAACAGACCATTCCAAACACTGGTTCGCGATCATTTTGAAAAAAAAAACATAAGTATTTATATCTGAAACTACTTTTTTATTCAACTTTGAACAAGTATAAGGCGTAGACAGGTTAACACTATAATCACCCACAAATAAAATAAAACGTTTGTTCATTTACAAATAAAACACAAACAAACAATATTACATACTAACCTTGTGTATATTTGGCAACAGATGAGTGTTTCCGATGTTACGGATACATGTAGTGATATTCGAGTTTGAACGATTAATGAATCGTTTTTCGATTAAAGAGTTTTTTTGAAGATTCGTTTAATATAATGATATTAAACGAATCTTCAAAAAAACTCGACTAGAATCGAACTTAACGAATTAAACGGTTTGTTAATGAATCTAGTTAAAACTCTTTTCCGATTTAAAAAAAATACTAGTGTATAAATTAAATTCCTTTGTTTTTGTTGAAAATCACAAAGAAACTCCAATGAAAAATCTTATGGCTTCTATATAGATCAACAAACGCCGTTTCTGAAT
>JAHDVE020008235.1:0-72675 GCA_022606495.2 Halesus radiatus
GGGTGTATTTCTGTTAATAAAAGGGTTGTTATTTGTACATATGATGAGAATATAGAATAGTAAATCATGAAATTGTATATTTTTACAGTAGTTATGTTAAAACCAGAGGAATCTGTTATAGAAAGTATGAACACATTCTTTTGAGTACATGTTTTGTTAATAGTAGTGTGACCCATATAAAAATATTTTTGTAAAATAGTATTTACGGAATGATATACTTTTTTCTTAAAGGATATTAAAAAGATTGAATTTGGACCAAAGAAGGTAATGTATAGTAAGAAAATTTAACAGTGAGGTTACCGTTTTGTAGCCCAGTAAAAGTGCACATACCTTTTATCGTCAGTCATTTTAGTCGATCAAGATCAAGGACATTGTTTATTTTATTAATTTTGGAGGTGTCTGTTTCCCTTAGTAGAATTTGTCCTGATGTCGTCCAAGAGTGTTTATAGTTGTTATCTCTGGCAATTTTTTTCGTTTGAGATAGTAGAAACTTTCCCTTTTGTGTTAAGTGTTCGGATACGTAAATGCGTTTGGCGTCTTGCGATAATCCTAGGTCCGTCGTATTTAACTTATTTGTGTTGATGGTAAATTTCTTGTAAGCTTTGATTTTGTATAGGAAGTCATCACGAGATTTAATCTTGTTGAACGTCGCTATTATAGATCTGGGATTTTTCTCTGAAATTTTCGGTACCAGTCTGTAGATTTTAGTTATTTCAGACTGCAAAGATATAGCGGTATCTTCATAGTTAATTTTTTTTTGATATTTTTTTTAGTACTTCTATTATAAATAATATTATAAATTTCGGTAGACTTTCTATGAATATCGGTAGATCGATAGATTTTAGCTAAAATGGAATCACTAGTTTGGAGTTTGGAGTTGGAACGTTGGCCGATCGTGTAGTTGCCCGATTTATAGTCACTATACGATCGGCCAACGTTCCAACCCGAACTCAGTTCGGGCGATTATGTGGTCGAGGCATTATTATTTATTGGGAGATCCAGTGATATACACATAAATAATGACCGAATTCACAGACCTACTTATTTTGAAACATGTGCATTTCAATTCTTAATAACTCCCTCCGACTAGTTGCCTTGAACAAATTGCACAAAGGCTAGCCGCGTTCATTTTGTTTGCTAAAGCTTAGAGCACCCTTAACTAATAGTTAAAAAGTCGACATAATTTTACAAAAGGACATTCGAGGACCATAATAAACTGGCGGCCCGCCAAACAAAACAAGTCACAAACCGACCATTACTCGGATCGGAAGGACCTCGGTAACCGTAGGACCAGTCATTTGCGGCCAAATTAGGTTATGGGCGATGCTAGCGCTAGAGAACCGTCGCAAGTTTTCCGCGAGACGGAAAAGGAAGGAGCTAGTCGTCGAGACAGTTGAGTTCAGAACCCCGGCTCGGGATGTTTCCCCGTCTCCGCCCTTCGGAGAGGGCACCCAGGCCGAGGGAGTCGTCGAGACACGATAGAGATGACAACCAGACATAGGAGGAGCTGGTCGTCGAGACAATCGAGTTCAGAGACCCGGTTTGGGAGGTCGTCCCATCTCCGCCCTTCGGAGAGGGTGCCCAGGCCGCGGGACCAGTGGAGTTCCGAACGTAGGCTACAGGAAGGTTGACGTCAGGACTCCGGCGCGAGAGGTTGTCCCATCTCGGTCCTTTGGAGAGGCCGCCACGGGACAAGTCGACTGTACGCTTCCGCCCAGGAAGGTACCCATCCTCACCCCTCGGAGAGGCCGCCCAGGCTCTCTGACCGCCGGACTGCAGACTGCCGGCCAGGAAGCTACGGGTCTCCGCCCTTCGGAGACCAGCCACAAAACTCTGGATAGTCATCATAACAGGGAAGTGCTCTTGAACTCTTGCTGTAATCCTCCCATCGCCCAGTAAGATTAGTTTTAAGAATATCAACTTTTTCGTAGACTTAAGCCAAATGAATTACTAATTTTAAGCACAAAGACTTCACGTAGAATAAAGTACTTGACTCTCTAATTTTAATCATATTTTCTGCCTAATTAAGATTAACTTTAGTTTAAGACTAACCCCACGAATAGTAAATGCCTTATTGTAATTATCTAAAGCGAGTTTCAGTTCCTACCTTTTAGCGTTATTCCTAGAGATAATATTACCCACCTAATTAACGTCTTAACACCGGTGACAGTAAAGAAGCAAAGTCACCGGGATTAAAATATCGACCATCTCTACGATCTTTACCATAGATATATCTTATCTGACATCTGTCACCTTGCCGTCTGCAAGATTCAGCGTAATCGGCTGTCACTTTCGAAATACATGCAATTTCGAAATTCAAGTAATCTTTTTGATAACCTAGTTATTTTTAAATTACTCAAAAATGGACAAACTTGCAAATGGAAGTAAAGTACTCGCTGTTTGGAGCCAATCCAAACCTGAGGATATTGAGAGTTTCGTGGAGAAATTGAAGTCTATTGTTGGTGATGGGAATATCAGTCTAGAAAATTCCGAAAGGCTGATGACAAGTAAGTGATATAGCAAAACTTGCCGTTTATCTAGTATATCTATATTTTGTTGATAAATTATCCACTTTTTGTTTTGTTCATCAATAAAGTTGGCGATTGAATAGAATTTGGTTAGGATTCAATTAATTCACTTTACCGTTGCAAAAGATGATTTCAAAGAACTATTATTATTTTTGTTCAATTACGTCTCATTTGATGCACCGAAACTCCGTTAGTTGGAACATGGATCTTTCTCATTTTTGTAAAAAACCCAATTGTTTTTAAATATCATAGCATCATTTGGAAAATCGAGGAAACCTCAAACCAAATATTTTGAGGTTTGTTAATATATTTATAATTTTATTCTAATGTACGACTTACGGGTAGTTTAAATAAATGGGAAAATCGTAAAAAGTGCGCTGAAATCAAAAAAAAAAAAATATTGTCATTTATAACCATATTCAAACATTTTTTTTGGTTATTTGATCAACATAAAAACTTTTCATATTCTTTTCAAAAGAACTAATTAACCTTCTCCCAACAACTTGTGCATATGTGTCTACTGTATAACATCCACTGTAGTGGCAAGATAATTGACATATTAGCGATAGCCCCCATAACTTTTCTAGATTTCTCAAATATCTAGTAATCTAGTATTTCTACCTCTATTCACTTCTCTCTCTCAGAAAGCCTTGATCATTGTTTTGTTTTCACTTGACCCAAACTTTTTTCTATTGTATACATATGGTTGTACATCATTATTGGATGGTTGGTATTTATTCTTTGTTATTTATTTTTAATTTTTAGGTTAAATTTTTTTAAAATTTTTATGTCTCTTTTTATGTCTGTTGTGTTCAATATAAATATAACATTATGGATCTATTTCATAGTGATTAACCTCTAGTGCGCCAGCATGGCCGATCGGCAACGCAAAATTTGTAGCCGTTGAACGCCAGCGTGGCCGATGGGTAACGCAAAAAATATTCTTTCTTTTTGTGCTATTTTCGATCTTAAAATTTTTATAGCTTACTAAATTAAACTACATTCATTTGCCAACAAAATACTAAATCCGATAGCAATTCTTGCTTTTCGTTTTGTGAAATGCCATTCGTCTGAAATTTAAAAGAATATAGCAACTGTCAAGATTGCATCATTCCTTGACGCCCTTCATTTGTGTTTTATTCTAAAAAATCATTTAAAATGTAAGTAAATAATTTTTTTTTATGTATTGATTACACATTTATTTAGCTTTATGGAAATATAATAAAACGTCAAGAATATATTCTTATTTCATTTATATGTTTTTTTGTATATCATTAGAGAGAATTTTTTTTCTCTGAATACAAGTAGCTATTCTGGGGAAACTACTAATGATAGATATACACAATTTGTATAAATATATAAACACATTATCTGGTAAGACGGAACAATTTACAAAAACATCATTTTGCAAAATGCAAGTAAGTTATTACGAAAATAGATTCAGCCAGTGCACAGTGTGGGGTGAGCAGATTTACCCTCGGCACACAACGGAATAAATAGACCATAGAAGCTCGGTGTTCCAAAGGTTAAGGCACTTCACTTTGTTCTTCGAGTTTTATTCTCATCAAAATTCTAAAAATATGGTATGCATGTATTATCCAGAACCATTTTGATGACCATAAAAAATATAGATGAATTGCAATTTCTTTTGTTTTAGGTTCTCATGCAGATTCAAAGTTTGACTCTGTTGTATCCAACGCGATATCCCCGTATAGCATAGTCCACGAAGCCAAGTACCTCTCCATCATCTTGAGGGTGGTGAAGCCGGGGGGGCTGGTGGTGGTGCGGGACCAGACTGAGGGGTTGTTGAGCACCCTGAAGCTGAGCGGGTTCGTCGACGTAAAAGAAGAGGGGGAATTTATATTGTGCAAAAAGCCCAATTTTGAGGTTAGTTTCTGATTTTTTTTTTCTTGTTGAGTGAGTTATTTTTGTGATAGAAAAATTCTAATTATCCGGAGCCAGAGGAATTCCTATTTTAATAATATCCCTATTTGGGGACTGTTATGAGATTGAAGGATAGCTTAATCTGTGGAATGCCAACGTGCACTATGGAGCCGATTCGGAATGATCACGTTCTCGAGGGATTTTGAGCCTTAAATATGCTCGTACAATACTCAAATAAATTCTATACGATTGGCAAATGAATAAACTACGTTTAAAATATTTTCGTTTGTCACACGAGCGCCAACTGAAAAAAAAAAAAATTGTCACTTTGAAAAATATTTCCAGTTTTCAAAGTCATATTATTCTACCTACTTGTTTACAGGAAAACTTTGTAACTTGAGACCGAAAAAAATCGTTTCTCTAAGTATATGGAGCTATTCTGGGGAAACTGCTTATGACAATACAATTTTTATAAATAAATAAACACATTCTCTGTTAAGACTGTACCATTTACAAAAACATAATTTTGCAAAAAACATGTCAATAATTATGAAATTACACTTGTGCAGCAAACACTCTCGTATTTAGCGATTTCTCAGCCGACAATCTCAACTTTCATGGGGTTAAGTTTTTTTTGAAGCGATGTTTCAATTATGAATAGTGGCCCCCCACCCGGTATACTGAGAGTATATTTCGCTAACAGTATCTTTCAGAATAAATAGTATAGTTAGTTTATATTAAGAATGAAGTATGTGGACAATGTACATAATTATCATAATTTGAACATTTTTAGTTACCTAAAGTCTTCTTTCTCATAGAAGTAACTAAAATAAGGTAGCCATATACTGCTGGACATAATATTATTATTAATGTGGGATAAGTACTTTCTTACAATATTCTTCTTTATATTTGAATGTGTTCCATTTTTAAAGTTCTCGAAATAAAAACGAAACGGTTAGTGGTTTTGATAGTGGTTCTATTATTGGAGGGAAAATACATTTTGGGTGGGAAAAACTGTAGTGATTCGTACCTTATTATGGAGAATGGAAAATATGCAAATGTGAACAGGGCGTTAGAGAAAGTTCTGAACTCCAACCAATCTCAAACATTTCTCTTATTCGCTATTCTCATTGTATGCATTTTTCCTGATGCTTATTAGTGTACAAATTGATTATGTTTTTAGGTTGGATCCTCCATGAAGCTGGGAGCCAAGAAGGTTTGGAAACTGGACAGCGATGTAGAAACAGCCTGGACTGTTAACACGGATGATGATGTCATTGATTCTGATCTTCTTTTGGATGAAGATGACTTGAAGAAACCTGACCCGGCTTCTTTGAGAGGTAAATAAAATCTTCAATCAGATACATAATAACAATTTAGCTAGGTACATATAGCAAAATTAAAATCAAAACAGCTTTTTATTTTAAATGTTGTCATGTAACTGATTACAAATTCATTTTTATCTGTGTGGGATGTTTTTGTGGTTTCCGAAATCTGTTTTTACTTATTAGTATGTATGTTATCTTTTTTTTATTTATTAAGATTCATTATTTTTCTTATACATTCACACCAAGGCACATATGGAATAATTTATAGTAAGGATCAATTTGAACAGGTTTCAAGTGAACTATTTAAGTAAAAAACCGATTTTTTTTTATTTATGAAAAACTACTAGAATCCAGATTGGAGTTTGCACCCAACTTTTCCATATAGTGTATCACTGAGACCTTTGTGTGGTAAAACCATTTATAACTAAATTACAAAAGAAAAGTTCCTAAGGTGTCAGGTTACAATCTATTCTCTTGAAGTTAGTTACATATCTTACAAGGAAAAATGGGATAAGTCAAAAATCAAATAATATTACTTTTATTGAAGCGTATGATCCATTATTTGGAAAACATGACAGCATTGAAATTATTGACATAGCTTTTTTACTCATCCAGTTGTTCCTTTCCCGCACAGATTTTATTTCCTAACCTAAACTTGTCAAAATGTATCATTAATATAAAACATCCTGTTTTAGTCGTCTTTCGTTCTGGTTCTCACGTGTGACTGTATTTCTGTCTTTTGTAGTTTGTGGAACAACAGGTCAGAGGAAGGCTTGCGCCGACTGCAGCTGCGGATTGGCTGAGGAGCTGAAGGGTGAAGTCAAAGAGGAACCCAAATCATCTTGTGGCAGTGTAAGCTTAGTCATTATATTTATTTTGCTTATTAGAATTCAATGCAATATCAGAGTTATTCAAAATGATTGACTCAATTTCGTACCGCTATATTTCCTTATTTATACATTATATATGAATGATCTACATAGCAATTGAAAGAGGAGGTCTAAAAGTTTCGAATCTCACCACTAGATCGCTCATAGTTGCGCAAACCACTGCTAGAGTGCTTGTGCCGCCAAACAGCAATTTCGCATCAGTTGTGAGTAAGATGGCTACTATGCAGTACAAGGTTTTCTGTGTTTATGAGTTCTTTTAAACTGAGTCGGCAACTATAGTGCAGCGTACCTTGATCTCTATTTTAACATTGAACCTCCAATAAGAGCATTTGTCATTGGTAACACCAATTTCAGCAAACTGTAAAGGAAAAACCCAGGTTGACCGCGTGTATCAGAGGAGTACTTGCGAAATTGAGTCCATCATTTTGAATAACCCTGTATGTATTATATTGTTGTGTTGTGTTACCTTCTCCTTTTTCAATCTTTTCAGACAGCCTTGCAGTGTTGAACATCAAGACTGGGTAGAGTTTCAGATCGATACTGTAAGACTATCCGAAACATTGGCTCAAGAAGGGCAGAATATCTGCCTTGATGTTGGACATAGCAAGGCTGTCCGAAATGTTTGCATAACAACATTCACACCCCATAACTCAACCAATGTAATATGACTGAAAATTTGAGTAATCGACATGAGACTGATTTTGCAAAAGTCAAACTAGTTTATCCTAATTTCAGTTCAGTTTTAGTGCCTTTGAATCAGTGTTTATGTGTGGTGATCACAAAATAAAAATTATCGGTGCCCCGTGAGCGATAAAATTGTCTAGTTTGGTATTTATACAATTGTATTTCTTTTCAGTGTTATTTGGGGGATGCCTTCCGCTGTGCCAGCTGCCCCTACTTGGGCATGCCTGCCTTCAAGCCCGGAGAGAAGGTTCTGCTGGCAGACCTAAAACCTGACATTTAGCTCAACTGACCTAGCCGCACTACCTCAAAATAATAATGTGATATCTATGTTTAATAATTATTGTTTTCGTTCAATATTATTACAATGTGTCGCCCCAGATTTGTGCTACCATTGAAGGCATTTGACTGTTCGTATTCCTATCTTCACAAGTATTGACGATTAAATATATTTTTTAGGTGATTTGGTAACATTTTTTTTTATTTAAAAATAACGCCATTATATATTATTTTATTCTATTTACTGCCTCCCAGTTCCCCGGTTGACCAAGGTTAAGTTTTTTTAATGTTATACCACACAAAATTTACAACTGCCAGGAGCCAGTTGAACTATGGCATCCCTGTTTGTGAATCTGAAGAATAAGGTAAGGGAGAGGAAGAAGAAGAAGATGGTTGTGAAGTACATAATATGTACATATTTAGATCTGGTTACTAAACATAACTACAGCCAATTGAAGGTAATCTAGGAAGCTCGAAGCCGATGGCGCTAGTATAATTGGGGGTCATGCCAGCTGTCAATCGTTGTTTATTCCTATGCATTGATGAAAATCAATATATATTATAAAAGAAACTCCAAAAAATCGTACAGCCCGCAAAAATTCAGAAACGAGTCCCGGTACCATCAATACCATATGGTGTGGTAGATCTCTATCTCCCCTCAAGGATGAGGGTTCCCGTTTTTGCCTAAAGGGCGTGCTTTTGAAGATATAAGGGCTGGAAGTTTCGCCCTCTAGAAATTTCAAGATCAGTCTTCCGGAAAGTTCTAGAAGGTTCGATAAAGCTGTAGAAAGTTCTGGGAGGAGTGGCGGAGTATATCGGTAAGTCTAGAGGGTTCCAAAACGTTTTGGGTGGTTCGTAAATGCTTTAGAAAGTTATGGAAGTAGAAAGTTCTAGAAGCTTTCAGAAATGAGTTGCGGAGTGTGTCGGTGAGTCTAGAAGGTTCCGGAAAGTTCTAAAAGGTTCGATAAAGCTGTAAAAAGTTCTGGAAGAAGTGGTGGAGTATGTTGGTGAGCCAAGAAGGTTCCAGAATGTTCTGGATGGTTCACTAATGCCCTAGGAAGTTATGGAAGGAGAAAGTTCTAGAAGCTTTCAGAAATGAGTGGCGGAGTGTGGCGGTGAGTCTAGAAGGTTCTGAAAAGTTTTAAAAGGTTCGATACTCTTAATTTTAATCAATATATATTACAAAAAAAAGTATTCGAGAGCATTCCATGGGAATAGGGAATCAAGAACATCATTGGGGAACATCCCAGAACACTCTCGAATGTTGACCTGCGCGAAGCTGGGTACTCCAGCTAGTTTATTAATAATTGTAATTAAAATGTTGTATTGTCCCTTTGTGCTCCTCGAGAACGTCTGGACATAGGTTTCCAAGTGATATAAATAGAGATATAAACCGAAAAAAATTCTCATTATTATTATTATTATTATAATCGGATGATTTTTATAGCGCCGCTTTTGTGAGAAATCACCTCAGGGGCGCTGTACAAATATTACTTCCTATTCTTATATTACGTCTATTCTACGAATTTATTATTATTTTTTTATTTATTTTTTTTAACATATATTTTCTCTTTTTAGACAGGCCATCATTACACATTATTTATAGACCATATAAAGAGATGAAGTTAAATTATCAAAACTAAATTTAATATTACAAGACGCTAATACAAATGATAGAGTGATTGTTTCCATTATATTCAAGAATGTATTTAATATTGCAAGACGCTAATACAAATGATAGAGTGATTGTTTCCATTATATTCAAGAATGTATTTAATATTGCGAGACGCTAATACAAATGATAGAGTGATTGTTTCCATTATATTCAAGAATGTATTTAATATTGCAAGACGCTAATACAAATGATAGAGTGACTGTTTTCATTATATTCAAGAATGTATTTAAGCTAAGACAAAGAATTATTATCCATATTTTTAGGATAAATAACACAGAACACTCTTAAAAGGGTGGAGCGGCGGGGGAGGATGGTGGCCGGTGGGATTTATCCAGAGGGCCCTCAAAATCTTCTTTGTCTTGGTTACGCCCCTGGTGGCGTGACGGGTCGAATTGGTGTTGGTCTGACATCATTGCTCCTGTATTATCGAACATTTCAGTACCAGTTGCTTCTTGGCAAAGAACTCATACCCGTCCTCTACCACCTGATGCACCCGGCAGATCAGGT
Organism: Halesus radiatus; assembly: GCA_022606495.2. Classification (NCBI taxonomy): domain Eukaryota; kingdom Metazoa; phylum Arthropoda; class Insecta; order Trichoptera; family Limnephilidae; genus Halesus; species Halesus radiatus. Next base: position 9,773 of record JAHDVE020008235.1, read on the forward strand.
CAAAGTCGTGCTTGTTGAGGTACTTGGCCACTATCTCAATGACGTAGGTAAAGGCTCGTTCTCGCCCCAGCTGGTGTTCTTGTTAGGGTTCACTTCCCGGTTGTATACAATATTTTTTACAACCACCGCACTTCACTAGTTCACGTGTTCGACCGACCGCCGCCAGATGTGACCGATGTCTAATGCGTTAATTCGGAAGAACGAAGCAGATTTCAACTCAAAATATTTGGCTTTTTATTATAAACTTGATTTAAGCCCGAAACGACAGCACTAAAATTATGTAATTTTTATAAATGCAACCCAAAAATTATTGCGGTTATTTTATGCTATTTTTACACCGGGAAAATTAATAACTTCCCGATCCTTCCAAGGTAAATCGGGAGCGGCTACAAAACGCAGCCGGCTGTCACGAGGGCGCCAGGCATAATCATATTTGCAATAAACATTTTGTTCCGTCAGCCTATGTGATGCCTCTTCTGAAATCTGTTCTTCAAAATTGTAAGTACTGTCTAATTTGAGTAGATATTTTAATAGCAATGTAAATATAATAAGAACGAAAACAGAAATGTCATAATCTCACTTTTTATTTATTTGCCTATCTATTTCCTTGTCTATTTTACAGCTAAACCGAGACTCAAGAGGGATGCTATGCCCAGCCAGTTTTATTGGATTAAAAGAATGACCATCAATGGTTGAGCAAAGACGAAAATTTATTTAAAAAAACTATGGCTCTTAAATGAATCTTTACATTCTTCTTTTACTTCTCATCTTTGCTCAGCCATTCATATTTAAATTTATGAAAAATTACATAAGTAAATAAAAAGCGAGGGTATGACATTTCTGTAGGTACTTATCCTAACGGAGCACAAAGGCACAATAGAACATTAAAATATTTTAATTACAACTATTAATAAACTTTCATCATTAGTTAGGTATAAAAATCCATAACAAGCTATATTTGTATATAGCTCCTATTATTACATTAAAACAATATTTGTATATCTAATTATTCGTGGGTGGGGAGACACAACCCACTATTTTGTGTTGATTTGGTTGCTAAACCTGCAGTTCGATGAAAAAAATGTTACTTTCCGAGCCTACAATCCATCTCAAACATCAGAAAACAGATCAGCATATAACAAATTGGCAAAGGAAAGCAAGAGAATCATCAATGTGTAAAAATTTGAGCATGACCTACATATCAAAAAGCTAGCTGCCTGTCCGCGTGGCAATAGAGCATTCTGGTCACTAACGGGCTCCATAGGTCGCAATTTCTGCAAATCAGTCTGCCACTTCTTACCAGACCCGACAGTTCACTAGCCACTGAAAAAGCCAACTTTTAAGGGAAAATGTTCGCTGAAAACTCAGCCCTCGATGAACAAGGCGCCATCCAGCCGTCAGTTCCTCACTGTGCTTTCTATATGAAAAAGCTGAGGATCCGGCATTGGGATGTACTCCACGTCTTACGGGGGCTCGAAGTTAATAATGCTAGTGGGTCTGACGGAATACCTGCCCAGGTATTACAGAGGTGTGCTGTAGAAATAGCTCCAAATTTGACAAAGCTTTTTAAAATGTCCCTGAAATGTGGCCCTGTGCCCTCTGGTTGAAAAAGGGTGGTCATTCATCCTATACCTAAGAAAGGTGACCGCTCCAACCCTATCAACTATCGCCCGATAGCAATCACATCAGTTCTCTCCACGGTGATGGAACTTATGATTAGCGACAAACTGCTCACATACCTCGAGAAGAACAAAATTATTAACAACCGTCAATTCAGATTCCGGCGGAACCCCTCATGCGGTGATCTTCTCTAATTTGTGCCACATGTTTTGGGGCGGTACCTGGAACGCTGGATTGCTGACTTTTTGAGGGACAGATCGATTCAGACGGTTGCTGACAGTTTCATTCTTCCTCGTATTCAATAAATACTGGAATTTCACAGGAATCGGTTCTGTCGCCGACTTTGTTTTTGTTGCACATCAATGACCTGTTGACATGTGCACCAATTCATTGTTACGCGGATGACGGTATAGTCCATGATAGCTTTTTGTTTGACAAGCCCCCGAAGGGCACACAAACTCCAACGGCTCGAAGGTCTTTGAAGCGGAGAATGGACGGTTACCTCAAGAGGGTTTCCTCTTGGAGTAAGAATAACCTCGCCGAATTTAATGTTTCAAAAACCCAATCATCTCTGGGATCGAAATGACTATCTAGTCTCCTTTAATGGAAGCAATCTTCCCAACAAAGCCTCCATGCTTGGTATAACCCTAAGTGACCAGCTCAGGCAGTGGCGGCTCGTGACTTTTGAGTGTGCTAGAGTGCTAAGATTGAACAATACGACTTTATTGATGTTTTAGCTAAAAATTATATTTTTTTTTTCTGTAATTTATATTTTGCTTTAGGATATTTAAATGTTAGGCGAGGCAGTGCCCCACTTAACTAAAAAATCTTCATACAAAAAGGTGATTTTAGTAAAAAAAAAAATTTCAGCTTCAACAACATCAATAACGTCATATTTTTCAATCTTAGCACTCTACCTCACTCAAAAGTCACGAGCCGCCACTGAGAATTTGGCAGCCACCTCTGGTCGGGAGCCCCAAAATATCTGAAAAAAACCCTTTTCTTTTTGTAGAAACGCCTATCTTAACAAATAGATTTCAATCTTTGGAGCACAGATGTCAGGTGGAAATGCTGTCCTTATTATACCGGTATTTTAATGGAAGATGCTCTGAGGAACTAGCATCATTGATCCCTTTGGCACCGGTGAACAGACGGGAAACACGCCAAACGTGCGCCCAACATTTGTACACGGTTGACATTTGTCACATGATAACGGGTCGCTTCTACGACTCGTTCTTGTGTTCAACAGCTCGGCTGTGGAATGATTTGCCGGCTTGTGTTTCCTCCCTCCTACAACATGGGTCTCTTCAAGACCCAGGTTCACTCCTTCATGTCCTCTAAAAGACCCTCCACACAGCATCCTCAAAAATTTCATAGGCCTTGATGGAAATTATTTCCCTCGAGGCCTCCTGTGTGGAGTTACTGTAAAAAAAAAATTAAGAACTCTCAAAATGTAACATGAAACCGAAAAGACCCAGAAAAGAAACGTAACTAACAAATATACAACTTCTGTGACAGAACTGTAAGCTCCTAGGCTCTGAACCCAGAGGTCACAGGTTAACTCATGGGCAAAAAATATTTAACCATTGAAGATTAACAACTCTCAAAATGAAACCGAAGACACAGAAAATAAAAATGTAACGGTAGCGGCTGGGACCTGTGACCTCTGGGTTCGGAGTCTGGGAGTTTACAGTTCTGTCACAGAAGTTGTATGTTAGTTTGACCTTTTGAATATAGAATAATGGGTTTAACCTTTTTCCTGACAAATTGAAGAGTTCTTCCGAAACCGTTCGACGAAAGAAACATTTATTCAGTTTATTCTGAATAGGTACTTATATTTTTTGCTCTATGACAGTGAATAAATACCACCATTTTAGGGGCTGAAGATTGAGGGATCTCCCCAAATCATATAACATTGCTTTGTGTCACTACAATTCTTTTATGTGAATTTCACAAAAAAGTCTCAACTGCTCCTGATTTTTCAGAGCCAGTAGGACTATGACATCCCCAATTGAGGTATGTTGTGAGGCTGAAAGGGTTGGGGAGGGGATGGGGATGGGGATAGAAAGGTTTAGAAGTACCCGGCTATTCAGTTCTGGTGCCCGATTCTGGTTCTTTTTAAGGATAAGACATTGTCCTCATTCCATGTCAATAACAATTCGTTTTTAAAGGAGTTTGTGGTTTAATTATGACAGTATTATTAAAAATTATAGGTGCATCACACATACTTATCACTTACTTTCAGCTTTGCCATCATGACAGATTTTTCGTCATTTCTACCGGATTGGAGTGCCTCCAAAAGGAGAGAATTTTGTGTCTAATGGGCTTTGTAAGATAACAGATTTTATGATTAAGATGATGGATTCGAATAAAATTATTTATTGAAGAAAAAACAAGGTAATTCCCGGAACTACTGAAATAATGGAAAGTCTTTAGTTGTATTATTTTATCGCATTGGCAATTTGTTAAGGAAAATATTTATTTGGCCTAATGCAGATACTTGCAAGGGCTCCTCTAACCCTAACCTAGGGAACTCGGGATATTATTTTGTTTATTGAACGTCTACGTAATTGTGGTTGTATGTCCCGGTCAAAAATAATTATAGTACCAGTCGAAACTGATTAAAACATGTTACGACTATTAAAAAGTAGAATTGTAACCATTGTCTAAATTGCAATTTGATGACCAGCGATGTCATACCATGAAAATTAAATTCGGTAGATTGGTGACAAAAATTCTAAAATGTCAACCATGCTTACTTTACACGTGTAGTTTATTACAATTTTTAGAATTTAAATCACCTTTATCCGACATTTCGAGCTATTGGCATAGCTACATTACAAACATCGCAATTTAGTGTATTCGGTTCATTTTAGCATTATGTGACAAATAACGAACTAATAATGTTTAAAAGTCCTAATACTTACAATATCATCTGAGAGAACTGGAACTGCAGTTATGCAAAAAGTCTTTAAGCCTGAGGATAAGGACAATGTCTTATTCTTAAAAAGAACCAGAATCAGGTGAAAAGCTGATGATCTTTCACCAGAGGGATATTGAGAGTATCTACCACTCTGAGAACATGTGGGAGAATAAAAATAATGGGATTTACACAATATTGAAAAAAGATTTCACTTTAATATTTACATATTATGTTTATTATTGGCTTTCGTATTACAACATTATAGAAAACACCCTCCGCAACGGCACTCCTCGCGTACACCATATCACTATATAGAATATAACCAATATATAACATACATAGATACACTCTATCAGCTCTTGCCTATGTTCCCAGTAAACCCCCGAGACATAGAATCAGATAATTGTGCCACAATCTCAAGGCACTTTAGTTCTGGCCAGTTTGGGTTGAGTGTCGAGTTCATCCCCACATTCCATTCTAGAATCAATACGAATCTCTGTGACACATTACCATTATGTTGAAGATGAATTTATATATATGCAGATAGTTATCGATTAAACTATACCTGAAAACATTGATGTCAATGTTGAAGTTACAAATCTCAGAATATAAACACCATAAAGGAAATACATATACGAGTATATATAATTGTTTTTTTGGTACATGACTGTTAAGGTGGGTCTCCTGCGAATGCTTTTTCAACGCATTACACAGAAACATATGTTTTCAAATACATTCCGTCTCCTGCTAAAATGTTTTGTTTTGGTTAAAAACAAAACATTTTGTGTAGACGTGAAGATGAGTTCTGACGAGGAAGACATGCTTTCGGTTTTAGCAAATACTCTTAAATGATAATACCTCCAGCTCTTGACATTTGATGGCAACATGCAACACTAGCGCCCTCTAGCGGCCCGAGTTGTACGAATTGTTTTTTTCATACATTTTAATAGATTTTCTAACAGACTTGACGTCTATGATATTTGATTTCACACGCAGCTTTGACTTCTATATTTGATTACACGCGTAGCTTTGTCAAAATACTGGCAACATCCTACACTACCGCCCCTATCGGCCCGGGCTATAGGCTTCTAGACTGTATTGCTGTTAAAATAAATATTTTATTTTCTTTGTAAACAATTAAACAGTGCGCGAGCAGCGCGGCTTTAAATTTTAATACAATCCTAATAGCCTATTTTAAAAAATATATATATGTATACATGAGCAAAAAAGGAGTAAAATCATGTGTAGGTCACCTAGTATTTATTTTTTGAATTTTCGATTTCTATAATTTATTGAGAATACATTACACAGAAAATTTATGAAAAAAAAATTTGTACAACTCGAGCCGCTAGAGGGCGCTAGTGTAGCATTTTGCCATCTTAATGTATGTTAAATGTCGGGAGCTCCGGGTATTATTATATTTCTACGGTATGCGGTTTTAGTAATTGCGGATGTTATATCAGGAAGAAAACACAGTTTGGATTGGGCGATTTCTTCCATGTATCTGAAACAGATTTTGGAACTGGTTTTAATTATACGGCCGATGTGCCAAAAACCTCATCATGGTGGAAAGATGTTATTTCACCAGAAATGCGACTTAACATTACAAAGATTTCTGGCTACCAGCAAGATTAATGTACCATTTAAGAATTTAAAAACAACAATGATCAAAAATTGTTCCTGAGGTTTTGCTGGACCTTCTACACTTATAAGGACTTTATTTAAAGGACATCGTGAACTTACTATAGAAAGAATCATCCATTATGACATTATTTGTTTATAATTTATTAAACTTTATGAAAAAGTGATAATGATAATTCAGTAAGTAGAGATAATTAAGCTCACTCAGTGCACATAACCTCAAAACCCGTCCAATTTATGCTCAGTGACTGACACGCACCGCGCAGCGAATGTTTTCCATCGGCCACGGAAAACAAAAACAATGTGAATGCATAAACAAATGTATATGATCACGCCCAAATGTTTCAATGTTTTAGTGTAATGTTATGAAGAAACAAGCGCAGGAGACCCGCCTTTATGCAAACGAAAATACAATCAAAATTAAAATTTTTATTCATCGCATTATATCCCGCCACGTGGCACACTTTGACACAATGTATGTGTTTCAGTGATCGCGGATCGCACATCGCCACCTTAATTAGTAAATTACCTAAGTCCATTTTGGCAATTTTACAGGAGAAACAAAAAACTGTTTATTTTTTAAACTACATACATACAAAGTTTAAATTTAAAAAATTTGAGATATGCCTTGAAACTATTTTATAAATAAATTAATGCAATACAATTTTTGTTTTGTTATAAGATAAAAAAGGTATCCATAGTACAATTCGTCGCCCACAACACAAACAGGCGTATCTCATATTTAGCAATTTTCCAGGAGAACCAAATTACTGTTCTTTTTTTTTTGCCAGATTCTTGTGCATTTTTTTGATAACAGGTTTTATTACACATATTTTTTTTACTCTATTAGCGAAACATATAATAAAACGTATATGAATTAGGCAAAAAACCGTGTTTTTTGGCTGGAAAGTTGCTAAATATGAGATGCACCTGTTTGTATTGTGGGTGACGAATTTTAAACTGTTTTTATTTAAAATATGAAGATTCATCTCATTTACATGTTAAGTTTATTTTCTTTTCTCAATTTATTTATTTTTATTTCTTATTATTTCTATTGTTTGATCCGATTTTTTACTAACTTACAATAATTATTATACAGATATGAGGTTTTCGTAGTAATACATATTTAAAAAATTGCTTAAAGGTGGCATTCAAATGCTAATTTGTAAAAAAATGGACTTATGTAAATTACTACATAATTAAGATGATAATATGCTATATCCGCATACTGGGATAGCCGCCGATGGATCACATACGTTACAGCCGCGCAGATCGGGTTAACAATGTAAGTCTTTACGTGACTGTATCAACATGCTTGTAATCGCATTGTGCGTGCCCTTCTTAACTTAATTTAACCTGACCTAACCCAGTGTATGTGAGGATTGTCCAAATAAGGCAATAAAAAAGAAGAGGAATGCCGCTGGGTCAGGCTTTATTTCCGATTGTATTTTACATCTCTATTTACAGTCATGTACTGTTATTTTTAATCAAAAGACTGAGGAGTATCTGATATCTTCAGATATGGTTCTAGCTGTACATTAAAAAAAACATCTTCATTTGACATGCAAAACTGGAATGATGCTCAAAAAATTTTGGATCCCACCAAAAGAGATGACTATAATCCCGATATCTAGTTTCAGTGATTGTTTATCATCGACAAATGGATCGATTTTGACCGCTATTACATCAATGCATCTAATTTAGACTAAAACCAAAAAATTATCAATATATTTATCTTTAAATTCATTTCTTTGAGGTTTTGCATGCCAAAAGAAAAGATATTATTTAAAAAAAAAAATGAAACTAAACTTTCATCATAACAGGTTGTTTTATATTGAAACTTTTCCCTTCGATACGTGACAGAAATTAGAATTTAGACGTCAAACATGGAACATGACACGTACCTACACAATGAAAGCACATCTCACAAATACTTCCATACAACTACCGACAATCTGACAATAAGCTTTTGCAAAAATAATCATATTAATCATTATCACAATGAGAAGGACCGAATCTTTGCCAATATTTTACAAGTGGACAACACTACCCATTAAGAAAAAATAGTTTTAAAGCATTCTCTAACTAAGTTTTGGACCAGAAATGACACATACCAGATGTGATTTGATATCAAAATATTATTTATTACATATCTACAAAATTTATTTATCTGATTTGAGAACAGTCAAAGAATGCCTTCACAATCTCTCCAACAGCATTTTGTTTTATTTAATTTAAAAATGATTAATGTCCTGCATTATTTATCTGTCCTACTACGATCGTCTCCAACAATCAGGTCATGGGCATAACTCTAGATTGCAACAGAAGCAGATTGCTGCGAGATTTTGGCCGCATTTTATATGAAACCACTCAGAATATGTATATAAATTCTGCAATAACAAGGGAGTACCAAAGCAGCCGGTGTCTCAATCTAGCATTTTAAGTGCTAGAAAGGGATACCATGCTGCTTTAATTACTTCACTTGTGAATACGGCATATTGGAGTATATATGACGGATGCATTGCATGTCATCACATCATGGAGAATAATAATTGCACACAAACTTTTATAATACATACATATTTCGCAACATACGGTATGTATCGTAAGTCTAATGACATAAGAAATGCGTATACTTTTAGTATACATGAATTGAAGGAGATTCCATTGTAGTGTCTATGTAAATTGTGTCTATCTAATTGTTCCTCTGGTTGTTCATTTCAATTGAAGTTTAAAGCTACTGCAACCTCGTTAGATCTACATATTAATTTTTTATCATGAAATTTTAAAACAATGTGTTAATGTTGAGATTGTGTGAAAAAACTTCTAATACAAAAGATGTGATATGAAGATATAAGTCCGAGGTTTCGGATTGCATTTGTACTGGGTGATCAATTTTTTGATTTACATAAAACTAATATTAGTTTTTTACACACATAGAATTTTACAATATGCATTGCATATTTTAATAAACAATTTATGAAGCACCAAGTTTATAAATCAAAATGGACAAATGAAAATGTACATTTTCTGGCAATACATTTTAGCAATGTTTGTGTATTACACTGATAGTCAAGCCTTCCCAATGGCCAAATTATAGTAAGAAACTTAAAAAAAAGGGTATTTATAATATTTAACTGACAAGTAAATCCAATTGAATATGTACATATACATATGTATTATATTGTTGATTTTAACAACACAAAATTCAAAATTTGTAAAATCTTTTGGAGATAACTAGTAAAATTTAAAATAATATAACATGTTCAGTGACCTTATTGAGAACCTATGAATGAAGTCATTAGTTATTTGCAACGAATGGACCATGACAGATGACAGTTTCAGATTAAAAAAACAAAAACAAAAAACTAAAACATGGTTGCAGCAATTGCATCTCTCAAGAAGTGTGTAAATAAACTTTCAACAGTGCCAACTTGACCACATTTAAAGGTCTTACAATGGAAAAGCCTTTGATATCAGCTGAGTACATATCTGTCCACAAGTAATATAAAAAAATAAACAAAGCTGACAATAATAATATAAGAATAACTATTATTTTACCATTGCTACTATAACACATCCAAGTCGCTAAATCTTCTACTCATCACAGCCAGAACAAAATACATATAATATGTAATCCAAGTGACAATATACAAAGGTAAGAAATATCATTATACATACATTGTTTTTAAACATCCTAACAAACACGTATGTACACGTCATTATATAAAGAGTTAATTAGTATGTCAAAAAATTACTAAATGCTCAGATTAACTAATGCTTAACTTGAATACATAATAGGACATTTATTTTAACATTGGTTTGTCGTATGATGAATAAATCTTAAGGGATATAGATAGAACATATTATCTGAATACATAGTAGTCCCTTCTAAGTTATGTTTTGTTTGCACAGAGCTTCTTTTATAATTTGACATTCCATCATCGAGCCAGTAATTTCATTTGTGAAGTGACAATATCTTCAAAATATTCTTGTCTCTGGGGAAAAAATCATAGATAAATTAACCATCCTTGACACTAGCGATAAGTATTGTAAAAACTAAGATTGAAATTGTAGATTTAGGAATATTTTTACAAAAATTTGAACTCTAGTGTAGGGGGCCATTAAACCATAATTTGGTAATTTCAGTTATCTGATAGGAGCGACAGCCTTTAACAATAAAAAAAAAATCTCCTAAATGAGTTGGCAAAAGGGCTCTTGAACAATTAGAAAGGTGTCACTTAACAGATAGATATTATTGACTCAAGATGGAAAACATTAAAAAGCTGAAAGGCCTCGACATCTTCAGATATGATTTTACTTGTAGTAAATACACTCATTCAGGAGGTTAAAACAGATTACTTATTTAAAATATTCTTTCACTCGCGGTTAAATCACTCATTTCAGAAAAAAAATGTGTTTTTATTTTATCATTCAATTTTTATCTAATCTTGTCGCACTCAAGACGCATTTATTTCTTACGAACAACATTTGAACATGAACACAGAAAATAACATTAATAATATATCATAGTGAGCCACATAATGGAAACACAATAATGATTGCTACTGAGAAATGATTTTCTTGTATTTTTATTTTTATTAAATCTTCACTCTTTTTCTTTTTTTTTTCTGATAAATATTTTAATGCTTATTTGAATTTAAATTCATTGAAACAATACCGTGTAATTTTAAGTTGAAAAAGAACAGTAATGGCTGCATGTTAACTCATTATTACACCAAGTATTTTAGGGCCACAAGGAATATAAAAATTGTTCATTTCACCAAAATAGATTGTAAATCCTCAGTGCTGTCAAAATTGCAAATATCTCTTTTTAAAAGTTTTGTAATAATTCATAATTTGACTATTATTTACATTATTTAGAAAACAAAAATTATGAAAAACTTAACAGAAACTACAATAACGAGTTTGTGATGTGACATTGTGAATGAAAGTTTTGCTGTTTTAAATTTTATCAAAGTAAAAAGTAATGATTATAACCAAGTGGCCCATTGTAACATACTTGGGCGGGGGTCACGATTGTGGTTCTGTGTAATATGGTAAAATATATATCCCTAATGAATGGCAGGATGGAGACATGACTACACATGACGGAGGGAATCCTCCCGAGATCTTAGAAAAGCGGTTATGTTAGTCGGTGAGGTATGCGGAGACACGATATATCCTGTAGCTCGCTACTATACCATTTTATGAGATCTTTACTTAAACGCGGATAAAGCATATCCTAAATGGTTTCACTTGAATCTAACTCAAGCCTTTTGTGTATAAAACATCGCTAGTGCAACTGACGGTAAAAAAAACTCAGCGGACTTCGAAAAAATTATTGATAATCGAACAGAACTCATTATTGAAATTAGAAGCTTTAAAAGTTGCCCAATTATCAGCCAACTTTTGCTGGATATTATTTTCCAGACTTGAATGCAACAAATAAATAGACCAAATTTAATAGCTAGGAGCACAGATCATTGTATCTCCATATCTCATTATTTTAAGAAAGCTTTACTTCAAGGTTTACAACCCTCAGAAAAATAGAATCTTTGCTCAAATAAAATGTTTAATAGGAAGAAAAAATATAAATTAAGTCACATTTTTACACACAAAAATATGGTCTTTCTTTAGTAGTCTAGTACTTAACTCCTTTCCTATTAAAAGTGAAGATACAATGTCCGTGCTCTAGGTGACGTTAATTAAACATCCCGGTTTAATTTAATATTTAAAGGTTGTCATTCAAAAGCATTAGGATACTCTCTTCGGGTAAAAAATTATGTTTGGCACGTTGAACTAACCGGTAAACACGGACAATTTAAAGTTTTTTTTTTACCGAATCCGAAAGAAGCATATTTTCTTTGTTAAGGCAAGTCATTAAAGCTGATGAAGACAGATGAGCGTGTTAGTTGCTGTTACTCTGGACAACTGTTAAATTTATGCTCATTTCATTATTACATACAATATGTATAATAATGATCCCTGTATCGTGAAAGGTATCGTCTTAGATTCGACTGTAGTTTATATAAAATCACAAACGTGATTCTTTATTTATACAAATCATTGGTGTGACAGAGATCATGCTTAAGGCAGTTAAACCTTCGCAAATTTATTAAGTGTTTTGAATAATAATTATTCGTAAACTCGATTATGGCTTATCCGTCTACTTCTCAGGGTTTTCGTATTTAGTTAAAATGCTTTTAATTTCCAAAGCTTCTAAATACATATTAGTTGTAACAATATTTAATTAAACCAGATGGAAGGTTGTCGAAAATATTATGCCTGCTTGATTCCAAGTCATAAAAAAATGTAATTGTCTTAACTTTTTATAGATGTATCAGTTTATAAAGAGAGATATATGTATAATGTTTGTTAAAGAAAGTACTTATTGTCCATAGTGTGGAAATAGATCATTTTATAGGTAATCAAATAACCTTCAAGAATTTAATTATGTTTAAATTGCATAATATAATAAAAATAGTATTATTATTTACATAATATTTCGGCAACAATCTATAATAGCCCTAAAATCTTTTCAATATAAATTTCCATTCTAAAACAATTTTCCTTAAGCAAGTAAGTAACAGATTGTATACATTCATATTTGTAATCTTTTTAGATAATTGATTTATCTACGGTTTCATAAAGTTCCTATGCCGCCGCTTTTGCCTACGGGATAAAAATTATAATTAAAATCGTTTTCCTAAATTTCACAACATGCATTTCTTATGTTTTATAAATTTTGTACACCAACACTCTAAATCACAATAATGGTGCCGAACATGTAAAAAATATGTATATTATATTCACAAAATTTCAACACAACTACTAATTTAATAGAGTAACTAAAAGAATTTAAAAATCACAGTTATTTAGTCAAGTCAGCCGTAGTAAGGTACACCTTTAAACCTCCAGTACAAGAATAATATCTCCCCAACTAAGTCACTGGCGAAACTATCCACAAACCAATCCATCGATCAATCACTTGATGCCTGCTGCCTGCTCTACACTCTCGGTGAGACGTCACGAGATATTCCTACGTTAACTCTTCACTCTTGTATTGCACAGATGTTATCATTATTATCGGTTGTGTAGTGGCAGCATTCTCCTGTCTCCAGTACCCTCCCCACATCGTTACACCCTAATACACGCAAGTTTATTCCTTTTTTCCTGAGACGAGGCAGCCCGAGGGAAAAGTCTTGCGTCTTCCCACAGTAATGGTTTACTTGGGGCGCAAATAACCAAGTAAGCACTTCAAATATACTCCTCTTGCACTCATCTATATATGTAAACTCGAAGAAGCCTCTCTCGTCTGTTCGCCCTTTCCTTCGGGTAGTCTCACCGAGCATGTGGAGCAGATATTAACCTCAAAAACTAAAAAACAATCACTTAATGACGCAGCAATGTTCTGGGGCACTTGTTGTTCTCTTCAGGGCAGATATCGGGGGCGGACGACCTCCGCTTCCTGTCTTCTCTGAGGCTGAGGTTCTCGGGGTATCGCTGGGGGGCCTCGGCGGGGCGCACCGTCATGGCGGTGGTGGTGGCCGTGGTGACCACGGTGTGCGGGTGGGGCAGGGGGGCGGGGGGCGGCGGGGGGGGCACCTCGCGCGGCATGAGCGATACGCACACGTCGCCCACCTGGAGGCGGTTCACCTGCAGGCCGTAGCACTGCAGGGTGCGCTCCGGGGAGCACGAGGCCCAGCCCTGGCCGTACACGAAGAACGGGTGCTCCACTGGAGATTCCATGTCCACCTGGAAATTTTTTTAAATGCCGTATTAGAAGTGATCACAATCAACAGATCAACAGATCAACAGACCAAGTCCTGATGGTTAAGAAAACATTAACTAGTCCGGATGTTACAAATGTATGGACATTGAGAAGGATTGGCAAATTTATAAAATGAATGGTTATTTATTTATTATTGGGAAATCAACAGTAAGTTAATATAACAGTTAATATATGTGGAACATAAAATAAATAAATAAAAACAATTACAGATTGCCTCCTTGTGACTATACTTCTAACACTGGTAACGGGAATCATTAAATATTAAGTCTCACAATTTAAGATATAAAAAAAAAGATAAAACAAGGCTATGCAGTTGTTGAATGATTTAGAATATTAATTTATTTTGATGACAGATTCTGTTTAATGCATAACACAGAAACTTCAAATACCCAGAGTAAGTGGTGCCATGGCATCCCTAAATAAGGAATTATGTGAATCGGGGAAGGGAAGAGAAACGTTTGGCAAGTATGGCTATTTAAACAAATAACTAAACTATTTCAAACACGTTTTGATTCTCACCTAAGGGCCTAAGTCTCTATCCCGCATTAAAAGAGACCAAGGCCCCAGGGCCATGCTGTGAGTATGGGTGATACTGAAAAACGAAATAGTGTGGTATTGAACCCTTGACCTTTGTGTAAAAAATTGAGCATCTTATCACACCCTCACGGAAGCTTGATTGTTTTGTAAGTTTTTTTTTTTTAAAATTTTATATGAATACCGCACAAGAGTCCCAAATGCTCTCAACCGTCTGGAGCCCGTAAGACTATGGCATCCCCAATTGGGGAATGTTGTCAGGCTGAAGGTATTGGGGAGGTGAAGAGAAAGGTGGGGAAATACCTGGCTATTCAGATCTGGTCACCAAACACGGCTAAAAGCCATTTCAAGCAACGTTTCAATTCTGAATGGTGGTCTTTCACCAGGGCGATACTGAGAGTATCTTCCACTCTGGAACGTGCGCAAATGTATACTATATATTATTTTAAAATTAATTGTGAAACAGCACAAATTAATTAAATAAAATTTACTTGCGAACGCCGGGATTTGAACCCGTGACCTTCGGATTCGTAGTCGAAAGCATTACCCCTCGACCATGGAGGCCGTCGAAGTCGGTGTAAGTCATAGAATAAAGAAGAACACAAGAAATGCGATGTGGGCGTGTTTCGTGATGAAAAAATCTGGCCATTCGGGCCTTAAATTTCTAATACAAAAAAAAAATTCATCATCATTTCATTTCAATCATATGGAATACCAATATACAATGCAGGCAGTGTAATGGAGACAGCGCTATATTTGCCGTGTTTGAATTGGCTCTCTCGAGGCTAAAACCAAAAGGTATTAAGTCAAAGGCACACCGGCCTTCATTTAAACCTACATGGAAGCCACTTCTAGTGTGTAATCTTTATTCTATGGTGTAAATGCAAAACCACCTCAACCTAGGTCAGGATACTGAATCAATAAAAATAATAATAATAATTGGATGATTTGTATAGCGCCGTTTTTGTGAAAAATCACCTCAAGGGCGCTGTACAAATATTTCTTCATATTTCATTAGCTTATAACAAAGGTCGACAATTGCAGAGAAAACATGGCCAAGTGCAGAGACGGTTAATAACAATGGATTTAAGTATAAATTATGTAAACGCCAATTATTATTGTTGAAAAAAGTTTATGGTGTCTATTCAAATTTGACAGTTTGCATTTCCGTAAGTTTGAATGTTAAAATGTGTTTTTTATTGAGTACTCATTGAGGTATATAAGTAGAGTCTACGTTCCTTGTAAAACCAGTGTAAAATATTGTTCAAGCGCGTGACGTTGGTATCTTATTTAAATGAGATCCTCCTATAGAGATATGTTACAAGCCATTCTACCTAATATAATTAATTCATTAAAACATTTAAAAGTGCCCTGGCCTGAGGTGGTTTTGATAAAAGCGAGCAATCGTCCCCAAAGCTTTGATGCACGCTACGCAAAATTGGTTGTAGTAGCTAGATCAGAACGTTAAATCCGAAATTTTATTGAAAACACCAAATGTGTAATACAGTTTCGGATGAATTTAAAGTGAACTGTAATTATAGTTAACAACAATGATGTATTAATGAAATTGGGTGAATGTGGGATACAAACAAGGAATGGGAGAAGGATAGGCAAAACTCTTACCACGAGAACATCTGCTAGAAGAATTCGGACAAAACACCATCAAATGGTGGGTGGGAATTTTAAAGGTTTTCTTATCACTTGAGCAAAAAGATAGATTTCGTGCATTAAACAAGAAAAACAAAAATCATCTACTAACCTGTGCCCTATTCCTGTTGTAGCTGAGGGTCAGCGTGACAGTGTCGGTGGCGGGCCGTCTGAGTAGGCGCACGACCGTGCTGTCGGCCAGCCGCAGCTCAGCGCTGCGCTCCGCTGACAGCACGAAGTCCTCCGTGCGCATGTCCTCGACGCGCCGCAGCTGCCCACAGTCCAGCTGGATGAGCGCGCCCCGCGAGAAGCGCCCGGCGGCCGGAGTGGGGCGTTCGCGCGACAGCAGCCTGCGGACATTGTGCAAACTGCTCAGTTGAAAGACGATTTAGTTGAAGTACATTGAAAAAAGAAGAAAAATAACAAAAAAAATCAAACATTGCCGAGTTACGAATAACTTGAAAAATTTTTCATAAACTTTTACTACCATCGTTATCAGCGGAAAATGTTGCTTGTGCAATGATGGACGACTTAACCGGCAGAGGAATTGAACCCAGAACGCTTGGAAGGGAACCCAACACTTTTATCTCATCATTTAAGGAAGTTTTATTCCGCATTCTCCCCATTCTTCTTCTTATGTTCCATCAGATTTCCATCTTTTCTGTTGTCTACCCTATAATCTCTTAAGAACGACGCTGCTTTTCAAAGGCTTAAATCACCGAATTTGTGTCGGACGTCTTAGACGATGTTTGGTTTGGCGATAGTTTTAATTTATTAATTTAATTATATTGTCGGCACTTGTATGGGGCGGGACCAAGCGGAAAATAAATTTTTGATTTTCGTAACTGGTCCGGCTCCCCTAGCCAAAAGAAATGTTGTCCCTCTGTGCAAACTTATTAATATATTGTGCAGGTGGCGGGGAGTGTCCCGTCACTGGTAATTATGAATGACCAAATAAAACGAAAGAGCGAGGCAACGCGGTGCGAGGGAGACAGGTATTGTCGGATAAACTTTCGCGATGGTAGATAAATAAAAATATATTAAAAAAAATAATGATAATTTTTTGACTCGTTTCTTTAAAACGAACTGACAAACTCGAATGCCAAAATTTTTTTAGTTTGAAGAATATATTTAAAAAACAACGTTAATAGAGATGGTTTATGTATGTTCCTGTCTTGGTTACTTGGAACCGGTAGGCACGGCTATTTTTGAAACTGGCTACTTTTGGAACGTATTTAAAAATTTGTAAAAAAACGAGGCAAAGTATTGAAAAAATTTTGAGGAACAGGTTCCTTTGTCTATTACTCTAAGGAAAAAAACTCCATTCCGGGGTTGCTAGAGAAATTAATAATATTACTCAAGGTTTTTCCTCTTAAATTCTTGGACAACTGGGGGTTGGTTGTCAATTTTACACGATTTATTTACAAATACGGCAGAAATATAGTACTACGCGCATCTCTTGATATTTACCATACACTGAGAAGGCACCATGCTACACTAGCTACATTTGGTTAAAAAATTAAATATTAGGTGATCTACATACGATTTTACTCCTTTTTGGTTCATGTATATATGAATATATATTTTTAATAGGCCATTAGGATTGCATTAAAATTTAAAGCCTGGCCGCTCGCGCACCCTCTAAATCATTTACAAAGAAAATAAAATATTTATTACAATAGCAATACAGTTTGGAAGCGCTATAGCCCGGGCTGCAAGAGGCGGTAGTGTAGCATGTTGGAAGTATTTTGACGCCTATGATATTTGTTTACACGCGTAGCTTTGTCAAAATACCGACAACATTCTATCACCTCTCCGTGTAAACAAATATCATAGACGTAATAAATATATACGAGTATACATGAGCAAAAAAGGAGTGAAATCATATGTAGGTCACCTAAAATTTATATTTTGAATCTGAGATTGCTATAATTTATTAAGAATATATTTCACAGAAAATCTATTAAAATGTATGACAAAAAAAACAATTCGTACAACTTGGGCCGCCGGGGGGCACTAGTATAGCATTTTGCCACCAAATGTCAAGAGCTGAGGGTATTGTCATTGAGTATTTGCTAAAAGTGAGAGGTTTTGTGTTGCCATAAAGATGAAAAAAAAAATGGCAATATTTTATTATCAAGCTATAAATACAAATGTATTAAATGATCGATTAGTACCTACCTATTTCGCGTTATCAACAAACAAAAAAAAACAATAAAAATGCTAGGTATAAAGTATAAATACAGATGCATCAGTTCATAAGTTCAATAGTCATTGAAATGTATTTTATCGACCAAGTAGTAACATTTATCTGACAGCTCATTGACGGGTGATATCAATTGACAGATTGCGTCTACTCAGCGGAGGTCAACGCAACCTTAACTACCAGTAAAAGATGTTTAACGACAGGTAGTATATCTCCAACAAGTGGCTAAGTGCCACTCTGCTGTGGAGATAGGTCGACGTACTGGGCAGGTCGTGCCTACGATGCATTTACCATTGAATTAAATTAACAGCCAAGTCGTGACACAGTCAAGTTGATGAGGCCCGCCGCAGACTGCCCTAAGGTCTCAGACAGTCAACAATCAACAGTCAGTCGTGGGGCTTGTAATTTAACCATTTTGCATAATAATAATGTCTGGAAATCAGCAATATTAATATATACCCATACAATTATAAAGAAATTGATCTGAACATTTTAAACTAAGCGCGAAATAACCGAAAGTGAAAAAAAAATGAGAAAGACCACAAAGCAAATAATACATAGAGATACCCTAACACACAAGGGGAGAAAACCAAAATAAGGGGGCGAGGGGTGAGCTAGGCGAGCTAGGCGTGCCGCTCATTAAAGGAAACCAGAAAATAAGTAAAAAGGTTCGGTTTGATTATAAAAACCGAATATTTTGCGATCTAGTTTTAGTATTTTATAAAAGTTTTATAATTTGCTTATCGCAATCAAAATCACGCGAAACAAACGTGGACGGCAGTGAACTAGAATGGTTGTCACGTGACCTTTACCTCCAGCCATCGAAATGATACGTTAAAGCAAGTCTATTCATTCTGACGTCAGTGAGAAACCTACGTTCAAAGCTGGACGCCTGAAGGCTCATAAAAAACTTCGGATTTCGGGAGTGATCACGTATACCTTACGCTAGATGCGATAAGGATGAAATTCCCGTTTCGCGTCGACCGACAGTACCGAATTAAGTTCGTAAAATGCCAAAAGATAACTTTATTTTTTGAAGCTTAAGATCGAAATTTATGTTTTAATATCAAAATTCACACAATAAAATAAAAAAAGGAATTACTTAAACTGTTTACGAAGTAGACAAAACGAAACATTTTGAAGCACAAAAAATTTGCCCGATTACCTAGTTCAATATGTGTTCTAAGTTCTAACAGCTGTATTATGTTATAGAAATTAGAATAATTCTAGATTATTATCTTCGGCGGTTAAAAGGGGGTTTATGACAATTCAACACATGTATGAATCGGCACACTTTTTAAACGTGTTATAGTCATTAAAACTACGAAAAAAATAATCTAGTCCAAAAACCCAAAGTTTATTAAATTTAAAAAAATTATAGGTTAGGATAGTTTAGTTTATGGGCTAGTTTTTTTCTCTTTTTTCGTACTATTAAGTACTTCATATCACTTTAAAAAAGTGTGGCGATTCATACGTGTGTTAAATTATCCGGTCACCTAAAAAAGCGTGCTTGTGGAACTCATAAATATAATAAAACATACCCGAAAGGTATTATTTAAAGGGAAAAAGCTTTTTAGCACCCATCATAAATCGCGCCCGGGTGCAACACCCTTAGATATTTTACTCTGGATTCGGCGTTGGTACCTTAGGGTAATAATATACCTCCATACACATATTGCTACTCTAAGGTTGGTACTATAAAACATGGGATGGGTTACATCCAGTGGCGTAGCGAGGGGGGGCGGAGAGGCGGACCGCCCCGGGCGCCCCTATTAGGAGGGCAGCAAAATTTGCTTGTGCTATACTATTCAAGACCAGATTTCAGCAACTGCACGAGCTGGATGTCAAGTACTCTTTTCTCATACCAACTAACTTACTGAATCCAGAATACAAGTGTAAGTTCGGAGAAGAGCACTGTGACATTGAGATCAATGTGAACAAGATCGAAATCGAGAGGGAGAGGTTACGCAATTTCGTTACATTGGCTGATGCTAAAACTCGACAGAACGCTATGAAAGGGTCGCTAGAACTTTTGGAATTTATTCAGCAATATAACTATGGTATTTGCGTACCTAATATCGTTATCAAGCTACGAATCTTTCCAACACATAGCTTTCAGTGTTGCTTCATGTGAACGTAGCTCCTCAAAGCTATGAATATAAAAATTGCTTTAGGTCTACCATGAGCTCCATAAGATTGAATGATTTAGCAATTTTATTTATCGAAAAGAATGTGAAGGACAAAATTGTCTTTGATGATGTTATTAATGATTTTGGTGCGCGTAAGGTCCAAAAAGTCAAATTTTAAACTCAAGTATACTATTTTGGTTTTGAAATAAATATTTTTCGCTCTTTCATATGATTCCTTTTTTCCACCAACACCAACTTCATTATTTTTATGACGTCACAAGGGCGGCAAATTATTATTCCGCCCCGGGCGACGCCACTGGTTACATCACATATAGAAATATCAGAATGCGCCATTCTACGGTCGCCAACTGCTGCGAATAATCAGTCACAATTATTGCATTAATTGGTCAGGGCACATGTGAGAGTGTTTGATCAACTGGCCACTTGTTTTGTGTGCCAAATTCTGTGCGCACTGTAATGCTGTGTACTTTCTGCACAATTCTAACATTAACACAGTTTTAAAGCAATATATTCTACCGAGTGCAATCCACAGACTTTTCATTGGTTTTCAACTTTTGATTGAAATTTTTACGCAATTGCGAGTTTGTGTTCGTTGTTGTGGACAGGTGTCACTTTGCAAGATGATAGTATATTTAAAAATTGAAACAATATTAATTAATGAATTATGCCTATTAGAAAATCACAATAGAAGATAGATTATTTGTGCTACTGGGATTTGAACTACTGGACCTGCAGCTAAGAGGTAAATATAATAACAATATCAATAATAATAATAGAAAACAAAATAAAAAGATTAATTTTTGTCAAATCAAAAAAATATATATATATCAAATCAGCCTCTTCACTTCTACGAGAACCTCCTATATTAAAAAAAGTTTAATTTTAATGAAACTTATAAAAAAATAATAAATATAAAAACTAACATTAAGAAAACAAAAAGAGGCGAATTTAATCCAGTGTCGAGTTTTAGGCGGTTTTGGTTTAAAGTAGTCCACGTAAATGAAACTCGATTGCTGAAGGTCCACGCAAATGTCCACCTTAGTGAAGTTCGAAATGTATGAAAAGTCTATCAAATTCGAATGATTTGAAATTATAACTGACTACACAAATGCGGTTCACGCCATAACAGATGCTATTGCAGAGCGAGATGTGGGAGGACGCGAGTCAAAATCGAACGATTTGAAAAATAACTCCGCCGATGAAATTATAGTAAACATTCCTACAAATTTCATTTGAAAAACATTATGAACATCCCAGACTCGAGGCACGAAGTCTTTAGCGTACCATTACGTTACACCTGTTGTGTGTTTATTAAAATATTAGCAGACAACACACAGCAAACAGTCGTTGTCTCGTCTCAAGGCCGGTCATTTGAGTCTTTGAGTGGACAAAGCCGTAAAACGTGTTGGATTAATCATGAAACGATCAAGTCGTTGGTAGCAATGCATCTCTATACAACTCCACAGAGTTCACACAAGTTCCACCGTCAAAAACACCAAATTTAGTCAATATTTACTCACGAGTGATAATAATTTGAAGTGCAAATAGCGGCCATATCCAGTTACACGCGATGACGAATATACAAGTATGTATTTATTGTCCAGTATCGAATCTGTCGATTACGTTATGCCTCGAATTTCGTTGAAGTCAGAAGCGATCCAGACATAATAATTATTATCATAGTTAGTCAATCTGGTGACATTTTAGCGTTGAGCGGCCTTGGTGAGTGCCTCCTTGTTGAGTTATTATTAGAATTAGTTATTCGATACGTGCATCAGTTTATAACGGTGAATTGTAATCATGTGCATGAATGGCGAAAGATAATAATGTGTTTAGAGTTTTGTCGTTATGCTCAGGCAGCCTTTTTTGGGTTTCATTCTTTAAAAATGTGAACATCGACTTGGTAAATGGTAAAGAAAAACTACTTTTTCTAAGCAATGCCAACTGTAGTAACAACTTGAGTCATGGGGAGTAATTGAATGGGATTTCGTCCGTGAAAAGTCGTAGAAATTCCACAGACGTACTATTTTTTGCGAAAAAATAGCCAACTCTATGATAGATTGCCCTGAAGTACTTTAACGAATTTAATGATTTAATTTAATTTTCAGAGTGCCCAAAAGACAATCAGATGAAAACAAACACCAAGCCTCCTTCAATGCAACGCTAACTCAAAATAAATCACGTTTATTCACAGCGCTTCACTCATTCTTAACACTTCATAGAGTTAATTCGATTTATTTAACTCACCCCCTCACAACTTCAAACATAAAATCAATAAATAACATTCACACAATACAATTACTCTGCACAGACTAGATCCATTCCCTTTCCTTCCCCTCCCTCCCAACATTCCATCCCCATAAGCTAAATTGCAATTTGAATAATTTAGACACTTGAGTGAAAACCAATTATTAGTTCAGTTTTTACATACATTTACTATAATTATTGTAAACTATTGGTTTTCCAAATAAAATTGTTCGGTTTCAATAGTAAGATCATTATTAGATAATTAGTATTTTTCATATTTGAATGTTGTTCTTCATGTTTACCCATTTTTAGTTCAATTCAGAATGTGATTGCTCCTCTATATTAGAAATTACTCAGTGTAAACGCAACCAAATAATAGACAATAAATTCTCTCAAATTATGCATATAATTGCTTTCTATGCTTTTGTCAATGTTATAAATATAAAAAATTGCAGTCACAGCCCCTGTGCGTATACGATACGTAGATGGAGCCTAAAGGATTCCGAATTTTGTAAATGTGGACATATTCAAACAACAGAACAAATCGTAGAATAATGCCCCCTTCATCAGTTTGCCTATGGCACATCTGTGTTGAACCAAGTGACTCCCGATGCCACCGGCTGGCTGAATAAGTTCAGCATCCCATTATAACCTCCACCAACTCTCCTCCACCATACGAAGAAGAAGAATACGTATATCACTTTTTTGGTTGTTATGATATTTATTTTATGGCCCGTTTTTCTTAGGGAAGACACAGCTTTTCAGCCTTTATGGACTGTACGCTAGAGGTAACCACTCTCATTCTTAAAAGGAGGGAATACAACAGAGCTCTCAACGGCAAGACAACACGTATGTTGAGGAAGATAAAACTAACCTGTGTTTCAAGGAGCCCTCCTTGCCCCTGGGCGCTGGGCGGGATGGCGGCGAGGGAGGGGGCGGCAGCGCCACCGGCTGCGGCAGGTGCTGAGGCTGGTGCTGCGGCTGGTGGTGCTGATGGTGCTGGTGGTGTTGTTGATGGTGCTGCTGCTGCTGTTGGTGGTGGTGCTGCCCTTGCAGCTGGTGGTAGGCGGCGCCGTACCCGCCGTAGAAGTGCGGCAGGAAGCGCGCGTATGCGCCGGGCACGGGCGGGTAGGAGGGGGCGGCCGAGGGCGCCTCCTCGGGGGCGGGGGCGGGCGCCTGGCGCGCGTAGGGCGGCGCCCTGGGCAGAGGGCGCAGGAACTCGGCGGCGGGGAAGGGCGGGGGCAGGGCGCGCGCTCCGCCCTCCACCGCCACGCTGCCCGAGATCATCTCGTCACCTGGAAAAACAAAAAACACTAATTAGTCACATCAACAATAATCCAATACACGTTTTATGTAATTCGTTCCCACGCGCAACTCACACTCCACACCAATGCATTCCTTTTATGGGAATACCCACAACTGTTCGGAGGCAGTGAGACTATGGTATCCCCAATTAAGGTATGTTTTGAAAGTAGCGGGGAGGGGAAGGAGATGGGGTGGGAAGGTTGGGAAGCACCTGGGTCTTCAGATCTGGTCACTAAACACGGCTAATGCGATAAGAAGCAACGTTTCGAAACGGAACCACTCAGTCACTAGGGCGATACTAAGAGTATTTATCATTCTGGAACGTGGTATTAGTATACTACAAACCTACGCATTATTTTGTAAAAGAAATATTACCTTTTTAAAATTTATTATAATTTTAAGACTATGTTCGGTGTAAATGTGACCATAACTAGACTATGATAAATAATATCACTGACTAAATGACCGACCGAAGGGATTACGTGTATTCTTTTTAGGGATAAGACGTTGTCCACTCTGTTAAATTTTTTTTTTCACTTCTAGCAAACACTTTGTGGGTATACATAATTATAAATTAAAATTATAATAATTATTATTTATAAACAATAATTATTAGCTGGAACACTCATTCAAATTAAAAAAAAAAAAACCTTTCCGAGCAAAGATAAATGTCGCCGACAGGACTCGAACCTGCACCCTTCTGATGTCCGGTCAGATGCTCTACCGTTGAGCTACGTCGGCTTATCGCAAACTTATTATTATTATTTAGAGCATCTGACCGGACATCAGAACGGTGCAGGTTCGAGTCCTGTCGGCGACATTTATCTTTGCTCGGAAAGGTTTTTTTCAATTTGGATGAGTGTTTCAGGCTAATAATTATTGTTTATTAAAATAATTGTTACCCTTTGCGCTATGCACAAAAATCTTGTCTTAAGTTTTTAAGAACTTTAGTTTATCAATTAATAAAATAAAATAACTTAGTTTGAATACCACTTTTTATTTTTATATCAACCAACCGGATTCAGTTCAGCCCGAACTTTCATCAGGGTTATACAATATGTTTTTGTATAACCCTGATGAAGGTTCAGGCTGAACTGAAACCGGTTGGTTAACATATAAAAATAAAAAGTGGTATTCAAACTAAGTTATTTTATTTTAACTTAAATCATTTTGTGACAAAATTGTTTCAGTGGGCCAACACGATTTACTAGAGCTTCATCAGCCCTGTCCACCTCCGGGCTCCAAGCGTTCGAGGCGGTTCCCAACCAACAAATCATTTTTTAGCAGTCAAAAGGGCAAAAAAAAATCGATTGTGACCGTAGTAATATCTCTAACCTTTTCATTAATGTTCAACAATTGCCTGATGCTTGGTCGCACTTATCTAAGGAGTTACCCATGAAAATGCGAAAGTTCCGATCAATGGGAAAACATTCAACTACCTACCAGGGAAGGAAATGTGACAGGCTTCACTTTCAGTCAATTATGAATGAAAGGGACCCTTTTCCGTAACGCTGTCCGCTAAAACCTGCAAAAGTTTTTTCCTTTTCTTTTTTGCGATCCTGTAACTCAATTCACGACTTTATCGGGCTTCAAATTTCAGAGTACTTCCGACCGTTATTAGTTTTGTTATAAGGAAAAAATATTTTGATCGTGTGACAAAATACACAAAACGCTTCTCATTTATACGCAGAAAAATATTTGGAAAATCATTACGACGCACCTTCGAAAGTATATATATTAAAACAAAAAATATATATATTAAAGTTATTAGAATATTTCTCTAAAAAAATACATAAACACGTTGATGAGACCATTAATTACATTTTTGAATAGAAATCAGATTTCTTTCTCTCGTTTTCATTCTTATGTAGTTAGTTCTAGCTGAAGTACCCGGCGTTGCCCGAGATTATGAATGTTTGGGTAAAGTTTTGAGATTGCGATGTGTTACCCCTACCCCTATCCATTAATTTTCCTCTTATTTTGAACGTCAAGTGTGCAAAACTTCATCAAGAAGTACCAAAATTCTGTTTTAAAGGATGGGAAAGGGGTTGTTTTTCGAAATCTCGTGTAGACAGCGATCTTCCTCTTGTTTTGAACGTCAAGTATGCAAAATTTCGTCAAGCTCGGAATAAAACTGTAAATTTGTATACAAAGCAAACAAACTCACAGACACTATTTTTTATACATGTATATATATGATAGAGATTGATAGGTATTCTGACGACGCTGACGAATATGTTTAATTTTAGCTCAAACACCACATTTTGATTCAACGGGAATCAGTATATCATTTATATTACATATAATTCAACCGACCTCAGACACTTCAATCTCCCTTAATTCCCCATTTAACACATTTCACCTACACTTCACCAGACCTAGATCTTCATCATGCTTGTTTACATTTCCAACTTTATCAGTCAACTTAGATTTTATCACCCTTCAACAGACGCTTCTGAATTCACCGGATCTCCACGTTCATCACACTTTACACTCCACCAGACCCCATACTACACTTAAGATTATTGGTGATGATGAAGTCCTAAGTATAGTATACTGCAGGCTTCGCCAGAGCCACAAGCCTCATAGTAAAGTTATAGATACTGCCCCACTTTCCTCACACTTTATACTTCACCAGACTCCACTCCACATCTTACTACACTTGAGACTGTTGGTGATGATGTAGTCTTAAGTGTAGTATTCTGCACGCTTCACCAGAACCACGAGCCTCATACTAAAGTTATATACGCTGCCTTCACTTTCATCACACTTTACACTTCACCAGACCCGTCTCAGAACAGACATCGTCTAGTGAAACGGGTAAAGTACATGTAAATGTTTTAATTTTATGCCAATAAACGCCCGGGTCGCCGGCAATGAAATGAGACCCCTTACATCTTATTCACTACACTTAAGACTACATCACCACCAAGACAAGTTCAGGCACGAGTCTCTTAGTAAGTTGTAGCCGGCTGACAGCACTGCAGGCGGTAGGTATTTGACCCCAGGCCCGGCGCCCGCTGGCGACTTACGCTAAGCACGTGAATTCAATCGATAAGGGGGATCAATGGACTATTACTGACGCTAATGTTTATTATTGTGCCTCATAATACGAGATAAACCGATAAAGGACCACGCAGACAAACTTAAGTGTGTAATTTATAGTCTGCAATACTGCTATGGGTTATCAAGATGCTGAATGATGAAGCTATAAATGCTAACCATCCACTTTAACCAAAGCTATTATTTATAGCTTTATTGATTTGAATAATGTAACTGCTCTAAGCACTATCTTTAATTTCTTGGGAGTGTAGAAGCTCTTTCAGCATCAGGGAATAAATATGCATACCCCCTACGTATGATAAATGAGCTGACAACCTAAATCTAAATGCCGGCTTAAGATGGGTGATTTTTGTCATATTTAGGTATCATTACCTTAGGTACGTACTGAAATAGCTTGGTCGCGTAACAAGAAGATAATCTGGACCGATCAGTGATCACTGCCACCGAAATTAGAAAAACGAAAGGAAGGATTTTTGTTTAAACCACTGAAGATAATATCAAATTTACGATGAAATAGGAAACAGAAAAAACACAGAAAATAATAAGGTAACTGCAGCATCTGAGACTCGATCTCGAGCCTCGCTCTAACCAATTGAGCTAATGCCACCTCATTGCTCTCCGTTATTCTCATCGGTATCATACTTCAATTTAGATTTTTCTTTCTGTTCCCAACCGTCTGGAGCCATTGAGACTATGGCATCCCCAATTGGTTAATGTTGTGAGGTTGAAAGTAGCGGGGAGGGGAAGAAGAGGAAGAGGAAAGTGGGTGGAAATACCTGGCTATTCAGATCTGGTCACCAAGCACGGTTAAAGCTATTTCAATCAACGTTTCAATTTTGAATGGTGGTCTTTCACCAGGGCGATACTGAGAGTATCTTCCACTATGGAACGTGCGCAAATATACTATATATTATTTTTAATGTGAAACAACACAAATTAATTAAATAAAAATTACTTGCGCACGCTGGTATTTGAACTCGCGACCTTTGGATTCGTAGTCGAGAGCCTTACCCCTCGATCACGGAGGCCGTTAATATCATCTTCAATTAATTCCCATATATTTTTGGTCGCTATATTTCTACGTTGACTGCAACATTCTACCCGAATTCATTAGAAATCTAGATAGTGTCTCGGATATATCAGTCCGATTTTTATATATATGGAACATCTGTTAACTTTTTCTACAAGTCTAGGATTTCTGTTTCATATCTCATTTGAGATTTGTTAATATTATCTTCAATGAAAAAATATTACGCTTCAAGAAGTTATGTCGATAAAATAATTAGGAAATACTTCTTCTGGGGAATTGGAGAAATTGAACAGAACGGCACAACGAAATTTTAACGTTTTTGTGTGTAAATTTACTAAATTAAATTACCTCAGAGTTCAGAGACGAATGACCGATATTACCGGGAAGGTCACCAGCGGCGTGCTGAATCGTTATTTTAAGACATTCTCGATAGTCCTAGCCAAAAAATACCAACAATAATTTCTGTGAATGAGAGGTCAATTGTTCTATGTTCATTTTATCTATTTTACAGGAGGTAACAAATCAGTTCTCATAATTGGTTAACCTCTAAATGAAATGCGTCGTTTTAGTGTGCTAGAGTGCTAATATTGAGAAAAAAACGACACTATGTTGACGACGAAAATGATTTTTAAAATAAATATAAAAAATGTACGAAAATATTTTTGCTGTGGGTTCAATTTAATCAATTTTTTTTTCTTGAAATAAGAGCTTTTTATGCAAAAAAATGAAGATAAACCACGGCACGCCTCTGCTGTCCAGTGACCCCGCGAGAAAGTTGGAGGAAGTGGGTGAACGCTCGGAGGCTCCATATGCCGTGAAGGCGGGAAAATGATTAAGAGAGCCTGTTTTTCCTTAATTTTTAAATAAAAAAAATTTTCATCTTCGTTATTAGTAATTGCCAGTTTTTTTTTCTACTTTTCGTATTATTTTTTTATCACTGTGAATATTAAGTAATTTTCTTTGGTGATAATGATAACATTTGTTCCTTTTCTGATCAGAAATCCGACTGAGGCTCTAAGTGGGAGGGCTTTCTGCTAAGGGCGAATAAAATGGCATATTAAAATATAGACAGTGAAAATATATAAAATAAAAAAGGCTGGTTATATACTATCCGAAGGATTACGCCTGTCAGTACTTGATCACAGAGAAATAAAAGTAGTTTTGCATGTTGACACTTTTAAATTAATTACTTATTCAATTGATAACATTAATTATACTTACGGCCGTTCCTCCCAACTTTTCGAATGATCAATCTGAGGCACCGATCAGCCAAGTGTTTTGTTGAGCATTCGCTCTGTCTCCAAACATATTTTTATCCTAAATTGTCTATGGAGGTGCCCGCCCACTTCCGTAGACTATAAAATAGTGCCCGCCCACTATCATAGACGTACATTTCATATTTAACGTTTCTCTTTCGCGAAAAACAAGACAAGACGTAGCTTATAATAAGTAAAATAAGTTAAGTTCTCTTCAGTTTCATTTAAAACGTACAAAAAACATGTTTTGACATTGTAAAACGGAAAAAAATCTTTGTCATTCAATATTTGAATCCACGTTTGACATTTTACTAACTTCATCTTGACACTTTTTATAACTAGTCCTCTGTTGATGGGAACTTAATCCACAAACATCGATATCCCAAATTGATGGTAAATTTGACCAAGAGTTTCTTTGGGAAGAGCTTATTTGTGCATTAGTACAGTGTTGAGGCAAAATGTCGGCTCAACAGTTGCCCAGTAGGGTTGGGAAGAACGGCCGTTAGACGATATACTATATATATATATATTGTATATTTCTTTTCCAAAGTGTTTAACGGCCAACAAAGTTCAGAACACATGCGTAAAAAAAATCAACATAAACATAACGACTCTACAAGAAGAAAAAATGAAATAAGACTTCCCCTTCGAAAGAAAACGAAATTACAGAACACATTACTTGTAAGAGCGGTGAAGATCTTCCAAGAAATGCCTGCCAATATAAAAGAAGAGGAAGATGTGTTAAAAATTAAGAAAGAAGTGACGTGAAATCACGTGAAGTGTGATTCTTATTTTTGTAATTTGTAATTTTAAATTTGAGTTTGTCACTTAAATTGCTAAAAAAAATATTTTTTACAAGAGATATGTTTGCATTATAACGTATGTAACCTATTGTTCATAACGTACTATTTAAAGTTAAATAAATTAACAACGCCTATTCAATAATAATAACTACGATTATTTTGTCAATAACAGACCTACAATAGATATTGAATAAGGTGAAATCGCCAATAGGAAAAATACCAAATTACATTAATTAGTAGATACTCAAAGTATCGCCCTGGAAACGAAACGTTGCTTGATATGGATTTAGACGTGTTTGGTGACCAAATCTGAATAGCCAGGTACTTTCCCATCTTCCTCTTTTTCGTTTTCTTACCTTCCCCACTCCCTTCCGGCTTACGATATTCCGCAATTGGGGTAGTTCTAGTCACACTGGCTCCAGACATTTGGTACTCTTGTGCGGTATTCACAAAAAACACAAAAAAGTATAGGGAAACAATCCAGCTATTGACGATTCTTTATTATACTCGTACATGTACGTTCATAAACGAAAAAAATAACAATGAACATAATCTGCAGTTATAATGTACCGGAATCGTAATCGTAGAATCACTAACAATAATACGTAGATCTCACAGAAATATATCAAGTAAGCACTAAGTTAGTAAATATATACAAAATAAACAGTTAGTTACGTCATCCCCCGTAAAAAAAATCTGTTATCGTACCACAAACTCCTCCCACCCCACAACCACAATCCACCCCCTCCCACCCCACAAACATCATATTTTCTTGCAAAACAAAGCAATTTAATAATAAATTTCAAAGAATTACCTCGGCCGCTATTAAATTCACGTACGTAATAAAATCACCGGATTCGCTTACGTAATTACGTTCGATTTTCAAGCATGAAAGTTTGCAGTGCGGCCATAACACGGGTTTCAATGTCAAGCTCTCACGTGGTACCTCCTCCAGACCATTCGCAACCCCCACAACCTCCTGCCCTCCACACCGGGCCCCACCTATCCCCGCCCCCGCGTGACCTTGCCCTTGCTCACCCCCTACCCGCCAGGCAGAATCGATTTCACCCCCCGGACGTACCGCCGATGTACTGCCTCCCTCGCCCCGTCGCTATAGATAGTCCAAATTTCTATAGGCGGTGTTGGCGGCGTTTCTATTTTTACTGCGTAGCTCTCTCCCCTAGTGACAGCTCACTCACTCTACTCGAATCAAATAAGCAAAATCACTTCATTATTATTATTATTTAATACCCCGGTACAGAAATAATACCCACCGTTTAATTATTACGTTCAATTTATTTTTAGCAATTTTCTTTACCTGGATCCGAGAAATCGAATGTTTTTGAATTTCCCAATTTTAGGGGCGTGTTTTTTGGTTCTTCTCTTCTGGTAAAGTTGCGAAATGAAGTCGCAGAAATTTTTGTTGCTTTTAATAAATTTCATAATTTAAAATTAAATCTAAAAGTACTCTAAATGCAAATCTGTTTCTTTACTGGAGCAAACCTGAGAGGTTTTTTCGTAGTTATGCCATAAATTATGGAGGAAAATTATAATTTAACGTAAAGAATATGTAAAACCAGTAAAAAATATTATTATTTTAGCATGATGCAGTGAAAAAAAAAACTAATACAAAGATCGCGAGAAATAGAGCCTGTGCATTAAAAAAATTCTAATTATTAATTAGGTATCGTATAGCAGTGCCCTGCATTGCTCTTTGAGCAAAATCTGTGTGTATTTTTTCATGTTGACAATGACAAATTTATCATAATTTCCATTGATTGTTGTTGTCAACTGAATAAATGAGCGTACTAGTTCCTTATCAAATTCGCGGAAAAAAACATTTTGATCTGTTATTATTTGTAGATTTTTTTTCCACATCTTAAAAAAAATTAATTGTACGTTTTTCTTAGATTTGGCACAGCTTTTCGGCTTTTATAGACTGTACGCCAATGCCTTGCAGGTACCCAATTTGCAAATAGAGATCTTCAATTCAAAAAAGAAGAATTTAAAAAAAGTATTAAAAGAAAAAAATGCAGTCAGCTTTAGATATGTTTAAGCAAACTTATCTTTAAAAAAAACACAATCCTCCTTACTGTTAAACGCGGTGTAAATATTACGAGGCGCGTAAGATGGCAATAGTGAAAAACCTGTCTCTTATTACAGGGCGTAGGTACATTAAAATCAGCATTAAACCCAGCTCAACCATACTCAACCGGCGAATCTAACAAGTAATACAGAATATATAAAAAATAATAAAAAAATGAATGAATAATTTTCCCAATTTTCCAGCAAACATGAAAGATGAATGTATAATGTTTACCTTTAGTAGGGGGAAATGGTTTCGCCCGAGCGATTATACTCCACACCTAATGAATCAATTATTTGAAACATTCCGTGATCAATATGGAATGAGTTGTTCCACGAAACCATACAAAGGCTTCGTCTCGCTGAGGTTTTAACCAGATCTCTTACGTCAATATTAGATGTAACTTATGCAATTCACCCACTAAACACTAACCCAACCTAACCTCGAATGCCATAAATGAAATTAAAACTTTATTAAATCTAACAAAGGATCAGTAACAATTAAAAATATATCGAAAAAATATCTATTATTGCCGTGTTTGGTGACCAGATCTGAATAACCGGGTTCTTCCCAACCTCCCCCTTCCCCATCTACTTTCGACATAGCACATTAGCACCGCCTACCTTACCTTTCATACACAATATTAAAATGTATAAAATCAATCGGCAATTTGTCGAATCGCAGCGCAGCGTGTCAAAAGCAGGAAATAAGTTTGCAAAATGACGCATAGGTCATAATCAAATGTTGACTGTATTCCAAACAAAAATGTACACATGTGCACAATGCGCATTCGAGGGAAGACTCGTTTGTGTTAGTGTCGAAAAGGCCGTGCCTTTCGGTACAAATCGCAAACGTAGCAATCAGTGCCACCTGTTGGTGCGTCTATTAATTAGTACAACTTGACAAATGAAATTATCACATTATGGCAAATTACTTTCGTGAAATGTGTGGTCGAAAAAAATATGGAAAATTGTATAGCCAGTAATTGGCTTGTAATATGCATAAATGAAGCGGTTATTTGGATATTTGATATGGTAGGTAATCCCAACCAATATTGGCTGAAGCCAGCACCTTAATGTCGGCTTCATGAGAACGGGTCGTTTTGCAAACTTATATGTGGAACGAGCTATCGGCATCTGTCTTTCCTTCAGCATTTAATCCGGGCCTCTTCAAAGCCCGCATTAACAAATCTCTCCCTACAACCCATCCTCCTTAACCCACCTCACAACGTTGCCCAACCGGGTAGCGATATAGTTACCCTGCACGTGATCAGTACATACAGGGGCGCTCTTGTAAGGTGGCACAATTTTTTTTTTTTTAAATTTAGTCATTCTGCCAATTAGTGTTTTTTCCTACTGCTAATCTAGGCTAGCCGGTTAGTGCTTACCTAAAGTCACTTATAGAAAAAGTAAAAATAAAATTCAAGCATCGGTGCGCAAATGCGTCCACAGCCCGCAACACTGTAAATGACTAAAAGTGTAAAAAATAAATAAAAAATGTTAATATCTATTAAAAACGTCTCACGCGTTTTAAGGTCATTTTATAAATATTCTCCAGACTCCTAAAAATTATAAATATTTCAATAAATACCAACTCTTCTTGTGCCACCAATCTTCTAATAAATGTAACATCAATAGAAAAGGAGGATAAAATAGCAACTGTAAACAGATCATTTCTATACTTAAATTTTCTAATAAAACTGTTTGTCATCTGAAGCGACCTGCCAGCTGCAGGTAAGTATGTTTTTCTGTATCTGTTTGTGCATAATTAGATAAAGAATAAGAATTAATATTTGCACAGCGCCCTTGAGGGGTTTTTTCACAAAAACGGCCATATACATATAATCCAATTATTATTATTATTATTGCCTACCCTGATTAGAAACTCTGTGCACGCCACTGCTTCGACCTCATAACATACTCCTATTGGGGATGCCATAGTGATGAGTTTGTGTATTTGGGAAGTATGTTTAAGAGAGATGGAAAGACTGATAGGGATATTGAAAGAAGGGTGAATGCAGGAAACTCCATTAACGGAGGACTGAACGCGGTTGGCGCAAACAAAAAGTTGTCCAAAGAAGCGAAGCTAGCAGTCCACAATGGAGTGCTGATACCAACCTTGATGTATGGCAGTGAGGCATGGAACTGGCAGAGGAAGGATGAAAGTAGACTGAATGCTGTAGAAATGAGATCTCTGAGACGAATGTGTGATAAAACCATGTATGATCGTGTGAGGAATGTTGAGATTCGTAAAGAATGCAAGGCTGATGAAAGCGTAGTGATCAAGATCAAGAAAGAGAAGCTTAGATGGTTTGGGCATGTAGAGCTAATGAACGAAGAGAGGAGTGTAAGGAGAATATATGACGCGAATGTGAATGGAAGAAGAAGCCAGGGACGTCCGAGGAAGACATGGCACGATCAAGTGAATCAAATACTTGAGTCGGGCCATGTCAGAAGTCGGAATAACAGAAGAGAATGTATGAGACGTTGTATGAAAGAGAATGAAGCAAGAAGTGTATGCCAAGATCGAGTTGTTTGGCGATCCGTCCTCTCTGCGGGGAAACGGCGTGATAGTTAATTAGTTAGTTAGTCCCACTGGTTCTAGACAATTGGGACTCTTGTGCGGTATTCACATTAAATACAAAGTAACCTAACCTAATAAATCCCAAACTAACAACTGCATACAGCCATTTATTATTCTAGGGTTACAATGCACTTTGTCGTTGCATAACGCATTTCTTACATAAATTATTGTTTGTTTATTTTTGTAAAAACGAACTGCATTGAGGCAAAAAATAAATTGAAAATTGCGCGATTTGTCGCTATTTTTAATGGTTTGAATATAATAATAATATGTTTGTTGCATTACTATCAACACAAAGAAAAAAAAACTGCATTAAGTTATTGTTAATGCGAATAAACTAAACATAATGCAGAAAATCTGATTGCATTAAGTAGAAAAGCTCTTGAACGGTTGAGCTCTGATGAAATTTAAACGGCTTTATCTGATCTACTTCTAAACCAGTACAACCAATTTTAACTCGCAAGTACGTTTCCGTCATGAGCTAATGTGATTCGAAATATCACATTTTACTGTCTAATAAGAAAAAAGCTTGGCATTTAATTTTAAATAAATAAAAATTTGTAACTACAAAATGTCATTACGATGGCAACACCGAGCTGCTGACTTATTTTAAATTCGTTTCTCACATTAAAATGTTTTCACATATTCGCGTTTGACAGTTCGTTTTAAAGAAACAAGGCAAATCGGAATTAATGTTTGTTTTTTTTTTTATTTTTATTTATCTTATTTCTAAAGCATGGTTATTTCGATAGATAAAATTTAAGAAATATAAAAAAAATCTCCTTTCTATTTAATTATCTTCCTTGCAAAGCGTTGTACAATAATAAATTGAAACGTAAAATTATCTTAGAGTATGATGTAGAATCTTATCTTTATCGTAAAGTACACTAATTTCTGAGGTACTTAGGCCATTATGTTTAAAAAAAATAAAATCCTATTAGCCATATTTGTGTTGCCATGCAAAACCTTTTAAACGATCGCAGCGCCCTTAATTCGTCTACTTTTAAATGTCAACTGAAATAGTCGAAATATAAGTAGGTAACTACCACAAATATTCACGTATTAGAGACACGCACACACTCACCATGACCTTTTTCATGTATTAGTGTCCCCGCGAGGTTACAGGCTGTGCGGCTGTGTGGGTGGTGGTAGTAAAGTCAGCTGACGGTACAACTGCGGGGGTGGACTGGTGCGGAACAGGGATGGGGGCGGAGCGGCCTCCCACGCACCAGAAACGTCTCAAACAAGGTGACCCGCGTCCCGGATTCCAGATACAGAATGGCGGAGGCGATACTTTTAAAGCTTCTTTTTACAAAACAACCTTAACCCAGGCCAGGACACCGACTCAAATCAGCATTTTATTGTCTATATATTTTTTTTTGTTTCATTTTAATATTTGATCAAATCTTGTTGTTTAAAATTATGAATAATAGCCTGGACTCGCCAGAGCTCATCGATTTAAAAAAAATCATGTACCGTCAAGACCAACCCGACAAACCGATTTTTTTCATTTGCCAATTGGACCAACCTTAGGATAAATTCTCCAATTCCCCGTATTTGTGCGCAATACATAACACACAATTTCATATCCACATTCTTCACAATTTTCTTTCAAAATATCGAACCGAAGTAATACGTACGACCACAGATTGATGCAATAGTATAAAATGTATCGAGAGCATCTCCTGTCCCGATCCTATTTTCCTCTTCCTTCTAATTTTGTTTACACATTTGTATTTAACCACTGTTAGCACAAGAAACTATGTTGGCTTACCCTTTGCTAAACTTCCTTTGTATTTCGTATTAAAAGCTGTTTGTTTCTAACAAATAAATAAATAAATTTATTAACTGACGTACCATCCCAGAATTTTTCGCAGGGGTGGGCATAGAGGATAGAACGCCAAAAAATTCTCTCTTGGCACACACTCGTTGCTTCATTCACATATTTACATCGGCTTATATATACTCTTCCGTTATTCTGACTCTTGCCGTGACTTAAGTAAAATATTTGATTCACTTGATGGTCATGTCATTCTCGGACGTCCCCGACTTCTTTAACCATTAACTTCCCCTACATGTATTCTCCTTACACTTCATTTTACGTCAATAAGCGTCAATTTCTTAATCGTAACAAGTACGCTTACATTAGCCTTGCATTCGTCGTTCATTGTTTAAAACATTTAAAAAAACCTAATTACTCCTTCCCCTTAATATTTATATATGTCTGTCATTATTTTGTATCTTACATTAGTTTTAATATAGTCCTGACGAAGGAAGGGTACTTTTGAAACCGGTCGATCAATGTATAAGTGGTTTAAAACAAATGTATGTGTTTATGTTACATTTTTAAATGTTTATGTTTAAATAACTAACTAACCATCACGCCGTTTCTCCGCAGGGGTAGGTAGAAAGGGCGGACCGCCAAACAACTCGATCTTGGCATACACTTCTTGCTTCATTCACATTCATACATTGCATCATACATTCTGTTCTATTATTCCGACATAAGTTACGTGTATAAGGTAAAATTACTTACACAGTAATTATAAAGGAAGATCTTGCAAAAATAAGATGCCGATTTGATTCAGTGTCCTGGCCTGGCTTGATGTGTTTTTGATTTTTACCGCGTGAAAGCTTTTTGAGTACAATATTGACAGTAGCCAGTTAAAATCCGGTATTGTGTGCGATTTTACGACGCTTTTACGAAATCATTTTCTTATTGAGCAATTGAAAAATATGGAACATACAATGCGGCGTTTTCTATTAAATTTGACAGTTAAAATGGATATTTCAAAGCTCCATAGCTCATGACAATGACGTTACACGTTGAAATGTGTGGCGCGGCGCCTCGAAAATCGGCTCATTCTTATTTTTATGGTAATTTCAGCAACGGCTTTAAGTTTCTTGTTTTTGTTTTGTTAGGTGTCCATGTGGTGATTACCGTTTCCACATGATTAAGTAGGTTCTCCGGGGTTTAACGAATATAGATCGAATTAAAACATGAAAATCGATAGAGGAATGTGTTGATGTCAGGGTAGCAGATCTACAAATTACATATTTCGTTTTATAGCCGAAATCTGTGATAAAATCTCAGATTTCGGAAGAATTTTACCTAAAAGTATCTGGTCGCTAGTGTGAAGGACCGTCAAATAAACAAATTATGTTGATCTATGGAAAAATGATATGACTACTGACGTC
This sequence comes from Halesus radiatus, assembly GCA_022606495.2. NCBI lineage: Eukaryota > Metazoa > Arthropoda > Insecta > Trichoptera > Limnephilidae > Halesus > Halesus radiatus. Next base: position 47,860 of record JAHDVE020008235.1, read on the forward strand.
AGAATCGATAGACTCGCCCTAAGTAACATTTCGACGACTGGAGGCGCCAAGGTCACGTGACCCCTTTTTGGGCACCAGCCTAGTTCACTGCCATCCATGTTAGTTTTACGTGATTTTGACCACGGTAAACAAATTACAAAAGATGAATAAAAAGAATAAAACTAAATACATATTCGGTTTTTGTAAACAAGCTAAACCATTTTACTTAGTTGATGTTTTACTTAAATTGGAAGCACGCCTAGCTCGCCCCTCGTCTCCCTTATTTTGGTTTCTTCCCGTGGCTTGTTAGAGCATCTCTACGTAATATGTGCCCTGTGGATATGACAAATATATTAAGCTTTGTAGAGTGTAAAAATCGATTAAAATTAGATCGTGGTGCCACCCTGCCCGACTCCCTGCATCACTTTTACGAAATGCGTGAGGAACATTATTACGAAATGCCAGCAGGCGCAAAATCTTTCGGCAACACTTTAACCAATTTGCTCTCCCCCACAGCCTTAATATGAAATTTCCCCGACACCCTTTAAATTGTCGAATCCTCCCTTCACTCGGGCCAAAACGGAAAAGTTTAATATAATTTAGAATCGGTGTACAGCTTTTGCTTTCAAATATCAAACGTAAAAAAAAAATGAAAGGTTTTCAGACACAATTAGAGAAATCAAATGATTTCTTTCATCATACAATATTTAATAACAAAAAGCAAAGACATTGAAAATGTTATTTTTAAATTATGAGTCAAGCTTTTTCATGACCAAAAAAGGTTTTTGGTTTGTGAATTTCATTCAATGTAAAAAAAAAAATGTAACCTTACAGATTTTTAATATAATCAATTATATTTGTACCGTTTATATATGCATTCAACATCTGGCGAACAAATACTTGGATGTTGTTGACATAATTGGAACATCAATGTTACAGTATATGGAAGCATTAGTACGGTTTTTGTTATCGAGTAGACGTAGGTTATTTGAAACTATTTAACTCTGTAGCTGAGTGGGTAAATATGTACGGTTCGCACCCAGGCGCCGTGGATTCAATTTATCTGCTAGCTAAGTCCTTCATCATTGCACAAGCAACATTTTCCGATTATAATGATGCTAGCAGGAGGAACGATTGATTTTTTTATGAAATTAAAAATGTATATATCTGGCTGAACAGGAGATGGGAAAGAGGAAGATTGGGAAGTGTCTGAATATCCAGATCCGGTCAGCAAACACGGCTAAAATCATTTCAAGCAATTAAAGCCATTTGAAGCCCTCCGTGGTTGAGTGGTTACAATACTTGGCGACGAATCCGGAGGTCGCGGGTTCAAATCCCGGCGTTCAATTAAAATAATATATCGTATATTCACTGCACGTTCCTGAGTGTTAGATACTTTCAGAATCGCCCGGTGAAAGACGTCCATTCAGAATAGAAACGTTGCTTGAAATGGCCTTGGTGACCAGATCTGAATAGCCAGATACTTTCCCACCTTCCTCCTCCCCATTTCCTCTCCTCCCCATACCCTTAAGCCATACTTCAACATAGTATATAACCCCAATTGGGGATGCCATAGTCTCACTTGTTCCGATTAGCAGGGAGCAGTTAGAACTCTTGTGCGGTACTCTAAAAAAAAAAAAAACTTTTCGATTCTGAATAGTGATCGTTCACCATGGCGATACTGACGAATATCCATGGAAACACCGAGGCTGTCTGAAAACTTGGCCCAAAAAACAGTTAAGAAATGAAACTCTACCCAAAAAACAAACTAACGTAATGTTTAGCTCATACCAGTTTGGTACCAACTTATTTATTTAATTTATTTGAAACATTACACATTATCTAACAGTAAAATGTAAGAAAGATTTGACTGTCCAACTAGGAACAAATCCCGTTTTAGGACAGTCAAATTGACAAGTTTAGTTCATATTAAGTGCCATTATTCATAAATAGAAGGGAAAAAAGCTAGTATTGACATAGCATGGTAATATAATATATCTAGAAAAAGTATAATAATTAAGTATAAAGAGGTGTGAAGAATAGTATAGAAAAAAATAATTGTGTGAACCAGATAATTTGAGTATGGTATTGTATAATAATGAATATGGAATTATAGTTATGTTCAAAGTATAGAGTAATCGTTTACGTATACCAGGTAATTTGAGTATAGCATAATAGTTAAGTACTTATGAAGAGATGAGAAAAACAAATATTATAGAGTAAACAATTATGTATATGTGTTTGATAGGTACTGGTTGGTGTTACGAGGAAAAAAAATGAGTTTAAAATTGAGTACTAGAAAAAAGATAATATGATCGAGTAATATTGATAAGATTGAGTTAAGAAGTATCACTCAGCTTTATGAGCCGATATATAAGTATTAAAGTCCGATTTAACTTAACAGTATCTATTCACGAACAGAATTTTTTAGAAGCATTATACTCACATACAACGTATTCTCGTTTAATTTCACGGGAAACCGATCGAACCTGCCGGTATCAGGAAACAAAAAGGTGGATAGGAAAAAAACCATCGTGCCTTTGTCGTGCCGTTCAGTAATAACGAAATGTCTCAAACAAATTCCTCGACTTCAATGAATCGGAACCGAATAGCTTAATAATACAGTAGTTGACTGCCGAAAAAAGCAGATTTCGACGAAGGAGTCGAAAACTGTCGATTATTCCTATGGTTTTTAGTAGTTTTTTTACACCACAATCGATGAATAGGTGAAAAGCGATTTTATAATCTGATACTATAATGACGTATTTGTACACAATACATGTTACTTTATTTGAAATCGACTAGTTTTGGACATAAACGTGCCTTCTCCGTGTCAAAAAAGGTACGTTTATTCTCAAACTGATGTGGGTACACATCATAGTCTTGGCTCGGGATTTTTTTGGAATAAAATTATGAATTTCTTGCTTGTTAAAGAAAGATTCATTTGAAAATTTTATTTCATTCCAAACATCTATTTTTTCAACATATATCTAAATAATAAAATTCTTGTAGGTATCTAATTATGTTTTACATTTTGAAAATATTATACCCAAACAAACCTTCTTCTTTTGAATATGTAATCTGTGGCTAACCTCAATACAACAACATGGTGGGTTTAATGTTTTCATACTAATTTTAAAACGTTACAGCAACAGTTTTACATATTGGATTTCATTCAAACTACTCTTTAAAGCTTCTCGGCACTAATAAGAACAAACTGTGCTATTTCAGCGAAACCGGTCGAGTAATATTCGAGAAAATCGAGAACAGACAGGCAGATATACATTCATTTTATATATATATATATATAGATAAAGCGGGTTTTAATTTTTACCAGTATTTAATAATGTTGATGTAAAGTTTTCATAGATTGAAAAAAACCCCACACGAGAGTACGAACAACTTTATTAGGATATGGACAGAAACTAGTGGTACTATTGACAGGACACTGTGACCTCAGGAGATACACCTTTATACGAGAGAATATATCATCCATTTTTATGTCCATCCTTATTTTTAAGAGGAATGCTCGATGTCAACATCTTAGAAGCCCGCCGAAAAATATTTTTAAGTTAACATTTTATTAAGTTAATCTCTGGAACCATATGTAATCCACCTATTTTGAAATAGGTAAAGTTATACGTTCCTAACAAGTATACTCGTGGGAGATCCAATGCACTATTTTATGCTCCGAAAGCGAGAACTTCTGTTTACCAGAACACGCCAATCATCAAAGCGACTCAACTGCTCGACGATGCTGCATTGACCGTTGACATTTTTAATATCACTTACAGACAGTTTTGCGAGATTAAAGTAGTTAAAAAACTAACGCATGACTTTTATACTTCTCCTATCAAGCTTTTACTAACTGCATGTTTGACACAGATTTTGGTATTGTTTACATCAGTCATATACAAATGTCTACTTACTTGTACTATGTATTAGTTATTCTCAATACTTGTCTATGTACATTTTTTACCATTTCTCATTTATTGTACTGTATTTTAATCTCTTCAATATATTAGTAAACAACTGTTTTATAGAGACTATGGAAAATAAATAAACATGCAACTGTCGGGAGTGGATAGCAAAAGCTGCAAGAAATGTGGATAGGATGAAGAAACGATTCATTTATGGCGTCTATAACCGCCTTAACGGGAATAAGGCTCAGACACGTGGGGAGATATTTAATTTATTTTTAAATTAACGGACTTATAAAATACACAAGACGAAATGAGATAAAGAGAGAGCCCAGGAAAAGAATAGCCCATACATAATTGTCGGGCCATGTCAGAAGTCGGAATAACAGAAGAGAATGTATGAGGCGTTGTATGAATGTGAATGAAGCAAGAAGTGTATGCCAAGATCGAGTTATTTGGCGGTCCGTCCTCTCTGCCTACCCCTGCGGGGAAACGGCGTGATGGTTAGTTAGTTAGTTAGTTAGTTAGTTAGTTAATAACGGACCCTTGGGATGATTTTCCCACGAAAACAGCGCTAAAGAAGTAATCCAATTATTATTATTATTTTTAAAACATGAAAATCGATAGTAAGGTGTGTTTAAGTTAAGGTAGCAGATCCACAAATTGCATTTTTCGTTTTATAGCTTAAATCTGTGATAAAATTTTACCTAGACTCTTTTACCTAGACTTCACGCAGAAGGTAATTCATTTTCAGACATGGCAGATATGTTCAACTTCTCGGAATACAAATACAAACAGACGATTATTGCATACACCCTCAACAATTATTAGTATATGTGTCTAGAGTATAAGTATCAGTAAATGTGAGGTATGTTTTGAATATTCGCCTCTGAAGCTAATTATTTGGAATGGTACTTACACTATGTTATTCCTGTATTCTTTCATGAAACAAATGAAATATTTAGTTATTGTATTTTATGAAGACTATCTATTTTTCTATGTACCTACCGTGATGTGTTTTGCACCTGTGTGACTATTGTAACTAACTAAATATGTAAAAGCCCGTGTACGGAGTATAAAATATAATAAATAAATAAATAATATATGAATTAAGCAATAACAAAAATAGAAGAAAAATATACATTTGAGAAAACATTAAAAAAGCCATGATGATGTATTAAAAGATATTCGTATAAATCTGACAAAAATCATTTAGACTGGTACTAAAAAATTCAAGCCCCTGGATTGAGTTAATAAGACTCGACATTCTGGACAGTGGAGAATGGTACCCATAATTAACAGAGTGTTTATTGAAGAAAAGCAATTAATTGTTTCTGTGTCTACGTTGTGAAGCCAGGAAACATGGTTAAACACCCAATGACAAGCCTTGCAAACTTTGCTTAGGGGACTGCGATACAGTAATTGGAATACGGTGGAACATAGAAGATAAATGGACTCATGGCCGAAGACGTGTATGGAAGCTATATTGACTCTCTCCGTATCAAATTAATATAAAAATGTGGTATCACCGTAGTTCAATTTCCCGAAATTTAAGCTGATTATTTGAGAGTTTTTGTTCCGTTCAGACAATCAGATTTAGGCATTACACTCGTAGTTTAGATATTGACTTCGAAAACGATATTCGTATCTGCCAGTAAAAGAAACTTTGGCTATGAAATTAATATCAGGAAACATAAAAATAGATAGAAGTGATTGCGGGTTCTCTTAACGGTAAACACCCAAAAATACACACTTTGCAGGTTGCTAACTCAAGAAATACGACGAATGATTTATGTGTAAATTCTGTGTGGGTGATTACGAAAATGTATAAAGTTTAAAAATATAATAATCCTTACACTGTATTCATTTACTGGATTATAATGTTGCTCTAGTAATATTTTAACATAATTGCGAAAACTTATAAAAGACTTGACCTAATTTAAAATCCATATATAAAACCATGTATAATGTGGACCTCAGAACGGGGTACCTCAGTAATGTCACATTTTTGTGACTTGTAAAACATTATGAAATAAATAAATAAAATTCTATATGAAGTACGTCGGTACTGATATATTAGGTGAAACCTTTAAAATTGTTTTCACTGGTATTAAAACTGCTTCAGTTTTTAGACATTTTGGGATGTATTTCATAGAATTTAAAGATTATAGTTTGAGGATTTTTGTCATGGGATATCTTACTCTTTCTTTTCATGTTTAGATAAAATTCTGCCGTTTTTCATAGAAACAGCCTAGAACATTTACTACATAATAATAATAATAATAATAATGATGATAATTATAATTATAATGATAATGATAATGATAATGATAATGATAACGATAACGATAACGATAACGATAATGATAATGATAATGATAATGATAATGATAATGATAATGATAATGACAATGATAATGACAATGACAATGACAATGACAATGGCAATGACAATGACAATGACAATGACAATGACAATGACAATGACAATGACAATGACAATGACAATGACAATGACAATGACAATGACAATGATAATAATAATAATAATGATTTACATTCAATTAAAAAAAAAATTAAATTGAGTTCTACGAATTAAACACAAAAACAATTAATACCCTTTTAGGTCAATCAAATTGACAAGTTTAGTTCATATTAAGTGCCATTGTACATAAATATAATGGAAAAGGGTAGTATTGACATAGTATTGTAATATAATATAATTATCTAGAATAATGTATAATAATTAATTATAAAGAGATTATGTATATAAAATAAATGCGTTTAAAATTGAGTACTAAAAAAGAAAAGATAACATTATTGAGTAATATTGGTAAGATTGAGTTAGGTATCACTCAGCTTTATGAGCCGACGACGAAACTCGGGGACGCAGCCCGAAGAGGATGCAGCAAATAGTTAATAATATATTAAATATATTTTATTCAGTAAATACAAAAAGCAACTTTAGTAAATTGCTTGTCCTTTTTCATGTGTTTTCAAATGTTTGTTCTTTTTCATATCCTTGTTTAGGGTTTTTAATCAGTTAAGATCTTTTCCCAGAGAGCACAAATAATGTAACATAAGTTCACAGTTTTCGACTCCTACACGTTTTACTCACTCAACTCAGTGAGCAGTGTAGCCATCGAGGCTCGGCGCGGTAGAGTACCGCAGGGGGGGACTGGGTGGCAGGGGGGGTTGGGCGGCCAGTGGGCGGCGGCCGGGGGGCGGTGAAGGAAGTGGGCGGTCGGGGGCGAGGTGACCTAGCAAGGCCGACCGCCACCGCCCCCGACACCCGTGGAGGAGAGACGGGGGGCACCCAGAGAAATAAACTACACTGCACGTTGATTCATGGGTTAAAGCGCTCAAGCGATTTGGTATTCATTCATATTTTACTTGATACGTTACGTAGAACATATTAGATTGCTAATTTTCATATTATGCTAGTGTTTCTTGATTGGGAATAGAAGCTGGGGGCTTGTTGATATTCGATGAGAAGAATGGTTTGCAATGTTACCAAATCCTGAAAGCTGACCAAATCCTGACAGCTGACCAAATCCTGACAGCTGACCAAATCATGACAGCTGACCAAAAATTATTCACAATGTTTAGAAATATTCTGTTTGACATAAAATGAAATAGTAAACACACTCAGTATCGCCCTGGTGAAAGGTCACCATTCAGAATAGAAAAGTTGCTTGAAATGGCTTCAGCCGTGTTTTGACAGTGGCGTGTATTGCTCTATGAACAAAGGTAGGCTGTACATAGTGTATCAAGTTCGAGTATGAATAAAGAGTGCATTGAATGGTCGTTTTACTATCATATTCCACTGATCTTACCAAATTTATTAAAAAAATACATTTTGAACAGAAAATATTTTTTTCATTACCTTTTAATTTATTTCGTTTTTCTTAGGGTAGGCACAGCTTTTCAGCCTTTATAGACTGCACGCCACTGATGGTGAACGGATAATTCAACATACGTATGAATCGGCACTTTTTAAAAGCGATATAAAATCACTTGTACGAATAAAAAACTAGCCCGAAAACCTAAACTAACCTAGCCTAACTAATCCTTTTTTGTTTTGAAAAAAAAAATGGTTAGGTTAGGTTAGGTTAGGTTAGATTCGTACTTTTAGTGAAAATAGTTTTGTTCACCCAGAAAAAAAGAAGACTAGAAGAAAATTTTGAGGAAATTTCGTGACGTCATTGTTCACCCATGAAGTGTTTTTATACTTTAGAAAACCGCTTAAAATTTCAACAAATCTCCGCTAAACGAAAGTTATGCGCACAATATGAAATGGAATAAGTTTCTCGAAGCTTGAAACTCACAATAACAAACAATTCATCTCAATATTTAAAAGCATTATGCGCTAAAAGAAATTGTTCTAAAATATTTGCATTGGCACCATCTATGAGCGCGTATCACGTTCCGTTTATATGTATCTTGATTTATGATCTGTAAAAGCTATTTCACTTATGGATCCAAATTATACCAGGATCCAATTATAAAACATGAAAACAAATTATGTATGAAATATTTTCACTGGCACGGAAGTCAAGCAAAGGCTGTACATATTCGTTTGAGCTATAAAATTGTACTTTACTCTATAAAAATCGATGCGACATCTAACGAAAAATTTATGAAGAGTCGTGTCTGAAGAATGTCCTGAAGCTTTAAGCTCTCCGCTGATAAAAAGCTGGAGTTATACAACGTTGTAACTTCACAGTGAAAGCAGTTCGCGCCGTTATTCAAGGCAATGGTTAACGTTAACGCGTTGGGCGAACCTTTCCGGAGTAATCCCCGTCCTGGGAATTCCCGAGTCAGGCAGTCACCGTGAATCATTGTGATTGTTGTGGCGAAATATTCCTCACTTTTCAGTCTGGACTGGGTATTGGTGGACATAAAATACACTAGGAGTCATATTAATTAAATTCTTTGAAACTTGAGCTACCACAGTCACTAGTTAAATTATTAGCTCAAAAGTTTATACGAACAAAGGCGTAATATTCCCTACTTTTATTCCCTACTTTGAGTCTCAAAATTCTTTCAGTAAGAGCAATTCTGTGGTAAAAAATCATTTGTCAGCACAAATAACCCTAAATATTATTCAAATAAACTAGAGCACACTTACAATACTCGTTTCAATAATGAAGAACTAATTGTTCCTATGTATAAAAAAAATATATGGACTTAGATTACATGATTCCTAGCTGTTATTGATGAAAATATTAGTTTGTTTTTAAAGATTTAATTTTGTTGTTTGATTTTTACAGATATAAGGAAAAACAGATTTGGTCGCGCCATATTGGTAAAGGATACATAATAATAATAATCGGATGATTTTTATAGCGCCGTTTTTGTGAAAAATCACCTCAAGGACGCTGTAATGTAGATGTTTGCTTGATAACGATGATAAGTAAACCCCGATATCACATTCCTACCCACCCCACCTCTCCTTTACCTACTACCTGCCTTCGAGTTCAGTTGCAATTTAAATCTCGGATCGAGTGGGGGTGATAGATATTCAAGAGTGTCGAGAGAGAAAGGGAAGCTGTAACGAGAGGTGACGTTGAAGTGGTCGAGGCAAGTTCCTTTCCATACTTTTGTCCAATTTGAACTGTTTTTTTTTATTGATGTTCCACAGGTTCAAATAACACATATTGATGATACTGTTCAGCGAGATTAAGTAAGTGCGAAATTTATTCCCTATAATTATCGATACTGATGATTTTAAGGAATTGAACAAACCCACGTGAGTAAGCAATTTCGGGATTATACCTGACTTCGTCCGCGAATGGCCGGCACAGTGGAGTATTGGAATCGCGATACCATTTTATAGATTTAATTTTGTTATATATGTTTTATTTTATATAGATATTTAAATATCATAAACTGTTAGCTCATAATTTCTTCAATAAACGTATAATTATTTTGTGGCGTTATTGATAATAAATTGTTTATCCTAAATTGTCTATGAAGGTGCCCGCCCACTTTCATAGAAAATAAAATAGGGTCCGCCCACTTCCATAAATTTTGATTTGAAATTTGACGTTTCTCTTTCGTGAAAAACAAGACAAAACGTAGCTTATAATAAGTAAGGTTTGCTTCAGTTTTATTTAAAACATATTTTACGGCCTCCATGGTCGAGGGGTAAGGCTCTCGACTACGAATCCGAAGGTCGCGGGTTCAAATCCTGGCGTGCGCAAGTAATTTTTATTTAAATTAATTTGTGTTGTTTCACAATTAATTCATTTAAAAATAATATATAGTATATTTGCGCACGTTCCAGAGTGGAAGATACTCTCAGTATCGCCCTGGTGAAAGACCACCATTCAGAATTGAAACGTTGCTTGAAATGGCTTTTAGCCGTGCTTTGGTGACCAGATCTGAATAGCCAGGTATTTCCCTTTCCCCACCTTCCTCTTCCCCCTTCTCCTTCCCATCCCCAATACCTTCAGCCTCACAACATTCCCCAATTGGGTATTCATATAAAAAATAAAATAAAAATACAAAAAACATATTTTAACATTCGAAAACTGAAATAAATCTTTGTCATTCTATATTTGAATCGCGTAAAATAGATCGCATGTCAATAATGACGTTTTAAATTTCACTGACATTTGTTCACCCTGTTGACACTTTTTATAACTAGTCCCCTAAGGAGGGGAACTTAATCCACAAAAATCGATATCCTAAATTGATCGTAAATTTGATCGAGAATTTCGTTGGGAAGAGCGTTTTTGTGCATTTTGTGCAGTGGTGTTGAGGCAAAATTTCGGTTCAACATTCGCTCAGTTTGGTTGGGAAGAACGGCCGTTAATATGCAAAATGACGAAATCTTCTTCAATAATTAAATATTACAATGAGGTTTATAAACGTCTATAAGAGTTATTCCTAATTGTAAATTTTATATCAATGGGTATTAAAAGGGAATTATTCGGTTTGAATTATTACGTGGTATGCTTTGCTTCAGAATAAGCTTCGTTTGAGTATTCTGCGTCGCGTGCGGCAGGAGATCTGGTCAATCTGATTTAGGATGGCCACTGGTCATAAGAGACTAATAATAATCATGCTTCAGGGTTGGGAGACTAAATAAACATGTAAAATAATGTAAATAAATATTATATAACGAAGAAAATAATGATAATAATACAATAAATATAATGTTAACGTCAAATACTTAAAGGTGTCCTGCAGTTAGGCGTGATTGTCTTTATTGAAGTTTGAACGCACGACCGGATACCGTTTCCACGGCATTGTCTCTAACCGCGTGGGTGCCTAAAATTTCTAATACAATACCTGATAACATATAAATATAGACGTGAAAATATTCCGTTGCCATTGCGAGAATTTCGTAATTTTAACGAAATTTTCATTATATCCCGCGAATTTTCGTATTTTTCTCGCGATATTCTAGTATTTTAAGGGGGCAGTCTCAAATAAGGCGCTAAACGTCACTTCGCAGTATGCTAACGTAAGCAATACAACACATAATTTATCTGCAACTTCTTAACAGAAAGTTACGAAAGTGTCTAAGGTTTTCAGTGACGTAAATTCTTAAACTGTAATCTTTTACATTATATATGAAATATCTACTGTAATTTTAAGTAAAACGCTCGACAGTGCCTTCGCCGTTATGTTAACTGCACCCATTACAAACATATTTAATTAAAATCTTTCCACAATCTCAGAGTAAATAAGATCAAGAACCAAGAGCGTTTATTAAAAATAATTCAGTAAATCTAGATTTTCTCTGTAATTCCCTCAAAGTTCAGGAATTTTTAAATTCAGTTCCGTCATACAAAAAACGTATGAGAATCTTCGGCCCGCGCGATTGTTGATAAAACTATTTATTTCGCCGGAATAAATCAGTTGTGAGAAGCCCTTCGGAACGAGCGGACGTCGATTTGAAATTCGATATTTTTGTCTGTTTTATGACGAATAGCTGGGAAGAGAGGTGTTAAACTGCCACCGGAATGTAGGAATTACGTATTTTCGATTTTTTTTTGTTGTAATCACATTTCTTTGCAACGTTCTTTAAGATGGTCCAAAAAGTGATTAATTTATTATACGGCACAATATAAAAGACCTGCGCACTGGAAAAAAACTGACGGACGTGGTAAAGATCTATAAGATTATATCTTTGCAGGCTGTCAAAAGCAAAACTAATGAATGAACGAATTATTTTTAAAATCTTAACATTTTTTGTGCCCATATAATTTACAATCTTGATGCCCCCGACTGCATATATAAGTATGCCGATCTGTGCCTATCAAAATCCATAGTTTTAGCGGCTATCTTGAATTTCTAGATATTCACACCGATTTGGTTAGAAAGCGGCGTAAGTCATGTTAGGGGGTGCTGATGTCAAATTTAATGTCAACCTGATTAATTTCGATGTTCATTTTGAATTTTGAGTTCTCTACCGATTTGGTTCAAAATCGGAATTAAAGTGTTTGGAGGTACACTGAAATCAAATGCGAAGAATGGATAACAAAGAATGTTTTTCTTCATTTAGAATAACTGTATCTCAGACGATATTAGGTCCTTGGAGACCAATTTGTTTTCAATTTGTACCACTTTAGCCTACTTTATAAAGTATAGATTAACCTTTACCAAGAATTACTCCTTCACTGTCAAAATTGACCAAAACACTAAAAAATAGCGAAGAATGATAACTTACAAAAAATTTGCATAATTTAGAACCGCTGTATCTCGGACACTATTATGTCCTTAGAAACGTATTTGATTTCAAATTATAGGATATTTGGTCTACTTTGCTTGTGAGAGGGGCAAGGGGAAGATAGGAGACTTTTGTGAAAATACTCCCTGTTATAGGTATTATTCACCTGCAAAAATTTCAGTTTTTCTTATTGCCTTCATTGACTGAACTACTGGTGAATTGTATTCAAGCTATTGTCTGCATCTGAAGTGGGTTGTAAATCACTGTTATCTACCTATGTTATATTTTTACTGCTGTTTAGTATACAATATTGAAGGCCGTTTCGAAATCCCAAAAATTATCAAAAGATAAATAATTCTTATTCCCGTTTAATAAACGGGATCTAATTCACATCCGCCATCTTGGTTCCTAAGTTAAATGTAATAGTCGGATTCCTTAACCATTAATAAAAACCAAAGCCATTGAAAGAACAGCCATATAAAAAGCATCTAATTCATTTCAACCATCTTGAATCCACAAGTGGACAATCGAAAATCGGATTCCTTGATTAAAAAACCATGAAAATAATTCCTTATGTCAAAAACTGTGCTTACAAGTATTTCTGAGCAGGTGATCCACGTTACCCATTTCTATAATATTTCCGAAGCAAAAATAAAAGATTATGATGTGAAGAAATAAATACGTAAATAGTAACAAAAAAAATATTTTGTGAAAGGTACTTTGTATGGGTACTGTCAATTATTAATATATTATATACAAAATTAAAAAAAAAACATATTCTCATCATTTACCCTAACCTATACTAACAGATTGACTTGCTTTACTTTGCAGTAAGCGGCAAAAAATCCTCCCTTTTCCGACTGCTAAGTCTGTCAAGCTTCTATTAATTTATTGTTACACAGCGAATAAACGAAAAAAATATAGAGCAAATGTTTTTTGTTTCGTATTGCATCAATACGATGAACATTTTTTAATCCGGCGTGGTCTACATTATCCACATTTCCCCAATCCTGCTGCCGGATCGTGGTGGTCCGTGGTTTTGAGTTTGAGGCCTAAAATTCCTAACGGCGGTGAATACGCGGTCTTATACTGGACCCTTAAAATGAGAAAACAAAATCATTCTTGGTAAATATATATTTGCCTATGATTTTGACATGTTCGAATAGCCATAAAATGGAACACGGCTAACTTCATGTCGAAAACGCCACGAACTGTTTTTTTTTTAATTAAAAAATAAATAAAAAAATAAAAATTTCCAAAAATAACCGCTTTTGCTTAAAAATAACACAACATTTACCAAACATAATAAAAAAGGCGAATTTCACAATAATATCGTGAATTTTGCCAAAAAGATGGCGAAATTTTCAGATAGATGTACGAGTATAATATAATAAAATCTTTATCGTGACTTTTCACAGGTACAATCTAGTAAAATAATAAGAGTTACTTTGAAACACTGAAGAGAAAAACCGATTAAAGTGTGCTGTGGACGTGTCCGCATGTCCAAAGTAGGCTCAATTCGAATTACTTCATATGAAATTTATTGATGAAATATACAAATATCGAAATCCTTTCTTGGATAATTATATAATTCCGTTGGACTGCTTGTGGCCTAGAAGTAGAAGGACTGTTCAAACCGGTATATATTACTTCCAGCAATTTTCTGTTCAGTGGTTTGAGAGTATGTAAATTTAAACCTTTCAGATAAATAATATAGTTTCAGTCTATCTTTCAGGATGTAATAAACCGATCCATCGGAGGCGTGGAAAATGTATTTCCCAAGAGATAATGATATAATGGTATGAGGGTAGCAGAAAGCAGGCAGCGGTAGGTGATTTGCAGTCAAAATAAATCGTGGTGCTTTTCTAGGAGTGTCCGCGATTACTTCTACCTGTTATATTTTCCTGGAGGCCTATTCTGGTTCTTTTTAAGGAAAATTTTCTTTTAGTTATTTCTTATACTTTTCCTTGGGCTTGACATTTTGCTAAACTGCGATTCCGATTACTTTTTTTTTTCTTTTTTATTTACGGACCAATGTCCAATTACAAAAAAAAAAACACGAAATGAAATAAACAAGAGCTACAGAAAAATAATAGCACATACATAATACAAGAATGAAGCAATGACAAAAAGAGGACAAAAATATACATTTGAGAGAACATTCAAGTCAAAGCCCGAACATAGTTTTAGTAGACACCATGATTTCAGACATTCTAAATGATAATTTTTTACTTTTGTTGAAACTAGGCAAATATCGAAATTTTTAAAGAATGTAATTCGCTGAATGACAGCTGTCATCCGAGAGAACCGGAACCGCGGTTAAGCGAGTAGTCTTTGAGCCTACGGAAAAGGACAAGGAATTTTCCATGAAAAGAACCAGAATAGGCCCCCAGGTAGTAAGTTCAGGAAGCTGGACATAAAAAAATGAGAAAATAATCATTTATGAAGACAATATTAACAAATCTCAAATGG
This sequence comes from Halesus radiatus, assembly GCA_022606495.2. NCBI lineage: Eukaryota > Metazoa > Arthropoda > Insecta > Trichoptera > Limnephilidae > Halesus > Halesus radiatus. Next base: position 62,914 of record JAHDVE020008235.1, read on the forward strand.
AATATGAAACAGAAAAAGACAAAGAAAACAAAAAAAGTCAGTCGCATCTGGGAATCGAACCCAGGAGCTCTGTCTTACCAGGACAACGCTGCAGCCACTAAACTAATGAGACTTTAATATTAATAAACCTTCGGCTATCCACATCCACTTAGGACATGTTTTTGAAAATATCATAACGTTTGTTCCTACCACGGAGCAAATAATACATAGAGATGCCTTAACACACAAGGGAAGAAACCAAAATAAGGGTAGGGGGCGAGGGGCGAGCTAGACGTGCCGCCAATTGAAGTAAAACACTGAATAAGTCAAAATTAGGCATGTTTACAAAAACCGAGTATTTAGTATGACTACTTTATAATTTGTTTACCGCAGTCAAAATCACGCCGAACAAACGTGGACGGCAGTGAACTAGACTGGTCCCAAAATGAGAGTCACGTAACCTTTGCCTCCAGCCGTCGAAATGGTACGTTGAAGCAAGTCTATTCATTCTGACGTCAGTGGTTCCTACAGTAAGGCATGATAATTTATTATCAGTTGTACCATATTATAATGTCACTAGAGTCAAAAAAACATCCAACAAGGAACCACAAACACAATATTTGGATAAAAAAGCTTCTTATTCTATGGCACTAAACTCTACAACAAAATCCCACTATCCTTTAAAAATAACAACAAAATAAATTTAAAAATCGAATAAAACGCTGGATACGTTACACAGGGAGATCTGAAATAGAAAATACATTAACACCAAATACAACACCGAAACCACTCAACTGCACTTAAAACACCCCACACCTTACAATTATTTTTTTTTTCGTCAATGACATCTATTTAATATAATTTAATTTCATATTTGAAATCCCTGTCAGGATACCATAATTTTTATTTGTTATAAATAAAAAGATAATAAAACATTTTATTAGTAATTATTTCTTAGACGTATTCGACCCGTTTACATTTCAGGAGTTTAACAAAACCTAATTTAATTAAAGTAAACATTTCTACAAATTTAAAGTGTACACAAACTTGTGTTGATTTACTTATGTAGCCGAGAAGCAATTGCCTAATTAAATACTTTAACTCGAAAAAAAAACAATTCAATGGAAACCTAACTAGCAGAGCGTTAAGATCCTTGACTCTGGGACAAAGGTTACATGTTAAAAACAGAACGACGCAAATAAAAATGTTTTATATCTAAATGGCTTTTTCACAAATTTAAATATGTATATTTTCTAGCGATGAGCCGTGAACGTACGACTCCCGGTAAACCGTATCACCACGGCTCAATTGAACTGTGACTCTTTTTGACAACCCTTGGAACGACTTAAGAGATATTGTTTATTTATCTAAAAAGATGTATCAGATGTCGGATAGTATTCTTAAGCATTTCTACAATGACGCAACTTTAAATAAGGTCCTTTGTTCTAATTTGTTCATATAAAATCATCGAACATGTGTCTAATTTCTACAAGGCTAAATAATACCTACGACCGTGGAACTTGCAATTAATTTTTGACACCATAATGCATCTTAAAGCATGCCCTTTTTTGTCTAGGGTTCACACATTCGTGTGTAGAGATAATAATAATTACCGAATTTACACGTGTGTAGGTACTGTACAGTACGTGAATGGCGCCCGACAGTCTGACATCTGGACGTTACGTAACCTATACGCTAGGAGCTGAGAGTCGTATAATAATTGGATGATTTGTATAGCGCCGTTTTTGTGAAAAATCACCTCAAGGGCGCTATATTGGGGTATGAACTGGGAGTCGTGGGAGCCATGGCCGGCTCTTAAATAAGCCGTCGTTCAATAGAGTTATACTTTTGAGTAGAACGAAAATGTTGAGCTGGTACCGTGACTCCCGCTCTTAACAAAATGAGTCATGACCCATCGCTAATATTTTCGCCTTGTTTCAGATGGAAACATACTCATACAGATTGATTTCCCCTCCTTCCTCCCCTCTCCTTCCCGTCCCCAATACCTTCAGCCTCACAACATTCCCAATTGGGGATGCCATAGTCTCACTGGCTCCTAGTCTAACTTAATTTGACTCTAAGCTGAAGGTCCGTTTGACAGATTCCCCTATCTTAACAAACCCATTGCAATCATTAGGGCAGAGGCATCAAGTGGAAATGTTATCCTTGTTCTACCGGTGTTTCAATGGAAGATTCTCCGAGGAACTAGTCTGATAGATCCTTTCAGGACCGGTGTATAGTCGGAAAATACACAAACCCGCGCCCAACTTTTGTACATGGTTGGCAATTGTCACATACGAACGGCTGTGAAACGATTTGCCGGCATCTGTATTTCCTCCCTCCTACAACATGAATCTCTTCAAGACCGATGTTCACTCCCTCCTCTCCTTAAAAATACCTCCATACAGCATCCTCAAAGATGACATAGGTCCCGAGGGAAATTATTTTTCCCAGGGCCTCCTGTGTTATTTTGACTGTTCTAAAATTGAATTTATTCCTAGTTGGGCAGTCAAAGCTTTTTTACGTTTTCTGTTAAACAATTTGCGTTTCAAATAAATAAATATTAAAATAATATTAATATTATTAAAAAATATATGTATGACTAAAACTGACTATCCAGGTATATTCTGCCCGTCTCCTGCTTCTGCCACTTTTTCATCCCTTCCCCAATAATCGAGAAACGCACTACTAAATTGTTAATCATTTCAATAAATCAATTCTGAAAAAAGTCGACGAGAGTTCACCCAAAGCCCAACGATTCCAAAAATCTAAGGACAATTTTAATTAAATCAAAATTTAAGCTTAATTTTGTTGGATGTTTTAGTTACATATTTGAATTGATTGTTAAATACCAATAAATAGAAAATGACCGAATGAAAATTGGCTGAATCAACTTGAAGCATCAATATTTGTGCTGTATTTATCAGAATCACAGCTTATCTATGGGTTTAGCATATTATATATTAAGTTCTGCCCTGACCCAAATCTCCCCCCAGGTCAACGGGGTTCTAGGAATTACAGGTCTACAGATCTACGTATGTAGTGTTTAGGTCACTCTGAAACCTGAATAGCTCTCGGCTCCCTGGCTGGGCAATAGGCATAGAAACGAACTAACCTCCTGCCCACATTCAACCTCTCGGACAGAATTTCAGAAGTGCGAAGCCCGAAACTAACATTAAGTTTTCAATTAGTTATATTACTGCTCTATTATTCCTTGGCCTTTATTACGTTCGGCTACTGCTAAGGACACCAATTTTGGGAGTAATTATTTAGGTAGTTTCAGATATACTCCTAAATGCCATCGTCATTTTCATCATGGTGTTAATCACAGGACGGAATTTGGAAGTGACGTCTATGACCAAAGGTAGGCTGTGCGTAGTTTGTCATATTCGAATATAAAATACTGCGCATTGAATTTGAAAATAGCCATTTTATTAATTTATTAAAAAAGTAAATTTTATTCCAAAATTCTTTAATTTTCTTTAACGGTTATTCTTAGGATAGGTACAGTTTTTCAGCACGCCACTGTGATTTGACCTTTTTTTTAAATTTGCAACTATTGCAGGGCGGGCGGTGTGTGTTTGTTTTGTATACAGTTTTATACCGAGCCTGATGAAATTTTGCACACTTGACCTTCGAAACAAGGGGAAGGTCACTATCTTCATGAGATTTCGAAAACCACCCCTCATCCCCCTTTCCCACCCCTTAAAGCATAATGTGGGTATTTCTTAATGAAGTTTTGCCCACGTTGACGTTCAAAATAAGAGGAAAATTACTGGGTAGGGGGGGGTGAGGTTAATACTTCACCCATTTTTTATTTCAAATCGTAAATGACCCCGGGAAATGCCGGGTGGTTCAGCTAGTACATAAAAAATGAACTTTTGAGTCTATATTTTTTATATAAAGATGTATCCCTATAAATTGCTAACGAACTCTGAATATCTGAATTATGAAGTAGAAATACTGTCCTCATGTTGCACTGAAAGCTCTCGATTAGACTTAGCCCTGGCGTTAAGAAATTTGAACTAGTCTTTAATTTCAACACCTCCTAACGTCAATTCCACCGTGAGCTAAGGATCTTTGAGATATTAGTTTAACTGACAAACAAAAATACAAAAATTCTTACTGAACTGCTAGGTAAGTAAACTGAGTTTTTTTTTAAATTAATTAATTTTACAATAAGATTGAGTTAATTATTTTTGATTTTACATGAATTGCAAAACACTTTAAAATAATTGATTTTTAGAAAAGTTTCATAAAAGTTCCATAATTTACATGGGTGTTTTCTCGTTATTTTGATAACTCCGTATCTGCATGACACTCTACCCTCCACACAGCATCCCTAAATATGACTGGGTAATCTTTCCCCTGTGTGAAAACTTCATAGTTTGTTAAAAAAAATCACAAAATTTATTAATATTATATTATTAATTAAAACATGGCCAGCCCTTCACAAAAGGTCGGTTCATTTGAACATAGCGATCTTATACGAAAAGCGATTAAACCAAATGCTTTATGCTTGTTCACGTTAAATTAACTTTCACTGCAAAGTTTGCTACGAATTAGGTGCTGGTAGAACTTTGTGAACTCGGATATTTGTGAGGACCAATTATTTGAATTATTAACAGAGTTGTGACTTGAACTGATGGAGCGTCAAAACCATTGCCACAGAGTATCTCTCTGGAGCACGATCGAGGGATGCAAGATAGGCCTTTTATGGACCAAAATTAACGTGAAAGCGTAAATGAAAAATGTATTGTTTGGAAAAGCCACTGAAATTTATGAAGATATTATACGGTGTAGATATTATTATTATTATACGGTGTTTATAATTACAATAAGGAACTCCAGCGACAATAATTAAGGCTTAAAAAATCATATAGATCAGCAAACGCCGATTCAGAATATAGAAGTATTATTATATATATACTAGCTGAAGTACCCGGGGTTATTAATGGGTATGTTACCCCTACTCCTACCCAGTAATTTCCTCTTATTTTGAACGTCAAACGTGCAAAATTTCATCAAGAAGTACCAAAATTCTGCTTGAAGGGGTGGGAAAGTGGGATGGGGTGTGGTTTTTCAAAATCTCATGTAGACAGCGAACTTCCGCTTGTTTCGAAGGTCAAGTGTGCAAAATTTCATCAAGCTCGGAATGAAATCGTAGATGTGTATACAAAACAAACACACACCGCCCGCCCGGGACATTCATCTTTATTAATTATACGTATAATTTATAAATCGTTATTCAAAAGTAAATAAGAGATCACCCCATAAAAACACCCTGCTATGTTACGTACCATTGGATTCGGGACATCTAGTCACGGGATCAACGGCGAGTATCCTGGTTTTAGATTTGTGTGGAAATTTTTATTTATCGGTTTTGTTTTGTATTTTAAATATATTTTTTTTTAGTTTTACGGAAATTCAAACTTTATTTTGATGACTTTAGACTCTTTAATTGCTGTTGAAAATAAATCAAAACATAATTACTGAAAGAAAAAAGAATATTCATTAGCAAATCAGTGTTTAATACGGATATTATGATAATGTTAATGCTCAATACTATTATTATTCTTTGAGTTAAAGTTTCTAAAAAGGTACATAATTTTTTGTTACGGTTCACTATGAATAGAATATAAAATTTTGTACGGTAAAGCTCATCCTTGTTTTAAAATTTGATATTCTAACATTAAGACCGACCAGCCATAGATTTGGACCGTTTTGATGGACTTTGAAAATTAAAAATAACAACTTGTATTTATATTCAGTCATCATTGATTTTTAAAAATGGACTGGATATCCTTATTGCTGCCTGCACACCGTTCAGTGATGATGACAAACTGACATTATCAAATTATGAGTAAAGCAATTTCTAAAAATGACAAGAAAAATGGGGTACCCTTTGGGTTTGAGAAATATGTCTATGTTATTAGTATTATTAAAGAATTTCGATATTTGAAATTTATTGGTTAATTTCATGAGAAGTAAGGAAAATATAAGCTTAATTCGGCCACACGGACACGCCTACAACACACTTCTATCGGTTTATCTCTTCGGTGATCCCATGAGATATACAATACAGTTTGTCGGTCCAATAATTTTCAAGGAATCTATGACAATTTGTGAAAAAATTATAATACTGGTAAAAATAATACTTTGTAGTCCGCCAACGCAAAAAATACTACAAATGTTTTTTTCTTAAATTATATATGGGTAGTTAGGAAAATGTATAAGGTTTCGAATGGAAAAAATTTCTTAGACTGTAAGCTTTAAGTTTTTGGAATTTTAAGTAAAACGTTCGAAAATGCCTTCACTTTTTCGGACATTTTGGTATTGATTCCATAGAATTAAAAAGATTACAGTTCGCGGATTTTTGTCATTGGAACCTTAAACATTTTCCTAACTACCCATATAGAATTCGCAGATAAAACGTTTTCAGTATTGCTTGAGTTAGGAGCTTACAAAGATGTTCTGGGACATTTTTGAGTGCTGAACCTTAAGCCTCGGCATTCATAATTTATATGTTAAAATTTTTAAGCATTTAAAAAAATATGTGTTATTTTTTAAGATAATATCTATTCAGATGTCTAGTTGAAAAAACTATTATATGAAATTCTCTCCAAAGAAAAAAAAAACAAAAAGGTTTCACCGAAATATATAAATAACACGTGTGGTTATATTATTCGACGAGCTATAACTATGCAAAAATTCACTGCGTTTATTTAATGCTACTGAAGTGAGTAGTCTTGCTCTATTCTAAATATGTCGTGTTTTTTTAATATTCTTTTAACGGTCGCTTACGCCCTAAACGTCATTTAAATTATCGCGCTCTCTTCCGTAGTAATATATCTCTTTTTCGAACAATATTTACTTTCCGCTCGAAGGATATTGCTAAGTTTTAAAGATATAAAACAGAATCCTTTACGTTACGATGATAAGTTACGAAATTTTCTTGATAAAGGCTGTAGAAAGAAAACATAGTTCCTTGCAGTAGCTGTAAATCAATTTTGGCGAACTCTCTAAAACCTTAAAATAGCAACCTCACAATATCCTAAATGGGAACACCCATTTACAAAATGAAAAAAGGCTACTATACAATCTGTAACCCCTAGACTAACGAAAATAGAATTCGTAGACTGCTACCAAATACTCGTACTCTTAAATGATAACACCTCCAGCTCCTGATATCTGATGGCAACATAGCGCCCTCTAGCGGCCCGAGTTGTTCGAATTGGTTTTTTCATACATTTTAATAGTTTTTTCTATTAAATATATTCTAAATAAATTATATAAATCGAAAATTTTAAATAATAAATATTAGGTGACCTACATATGATTTTAATCATTTTTACTCATGTATATATATATTATTTTAAATTGTATATAATGTTGTCTAAATTGTAACAAAGAAAATAAACTATTTATTATAATAGCTATACCGCTAGAGGCGGTAGTCTAGTATGTTGCCAGTATTTTGACGTCTATGATATTTAATTATACCCGTATCCTTATTTCACAGCAGATCTATTAAATTGTATGGAAAAACCAAATTTCGCCAACTCATGCCGCTAGAGGCGACGGTGTAGCACGTTGCAATCTCAATGTATTGTAAATGTCAGAGAGCTCCGCGTATTATTACACTTCTACGGTATTTGCTACTAGTAAGGAAACCTTAAGGAAAAAAACCTAAATATTTAAAGATTTTTCCGTGTCTAATTCCAATTTTATTCCATTACATTCTGTGGGAATCTTCGCCTAGCGTATTCTGTATTAATGCCTCAGAATTAATGGTCGGGGTCGAGGGGTAGGAAAGTGAACTACCCTTTGACGGAGGAGTGGGAGGAACAGTCAATGGGTGAAGTGGAGGTCTTCCTTCCCCTACCGTCCCTTACCCAACGAGCTCGGGACATCTTTAGGCAGCTTAACACGGATCAATGGGCAATTGTTAGTTCGGTGGGACTAGAATAAGATGAACACGATATTATAGATACGAATACAATATTATGCGGGTTATTTACCTACATATTAATATGTAATATGGCTAATAAACATTATGTTAATTTAGAATTTTTGAGAGAGGGAGGAAACAGTTGACAATAATTAACTTACGCTACGACTAAAAAAGAAAAACGCAAACTAGTTTTCAAATCTCCTCGTTTCGTGGGTCATGTGTCAGGCAGAGGCGCGCATTCCATGCAGGTACACAAGCATTTTTTTTATATGAGTACCGCATAAGAGTTTCAGCTCAACCGTCTGGATCTAGTGAGATTATGGCATCCCCAATTGGGGTATGTTGTAAGGCTGACAGTATTGAGGAGGGGAAAAGGGAACTACCTGGATGTTCAGCTCTGGTCACCAAACACGGCTAAAGCCATTTCAAGCAACGTTTCGATTCTGAATGTCTTTCACCAGGGCGATACTGACAGTATCTATCTTCCACTCTGGAACGTGCCGCAAATATACTACATATTATTTTTAATTAATAAGTTGTGAAATAACATAAATTAATTAAATAAAATTTACTTGCGCACTCCGAGATTTGAACCCGCGACCTCCGTATTCGTAGCCAAGGAACGTAACCATTCAACCACCGAGACCGTCAATCTTCTATTATATAAAGGTGTCCCGGGCGGGCGGTGGTTGTTTGTTTTGTATACAAATTATTCCGAGCTTGATTAAAATTCGCATACTTGACTTTTGAAAAAAGAGGAAGGTCACTGTCTACACAACCTTTCAAAAAACCTCCCCTTCCCCCTTTCCCACCCCTTAAAACAGAATTAGAATGATGAGTAGGTGTAGGCGTAGGGGTAGGCGTAACACATCACAACCTCAAAACTTTACTCCAAACCATTTGTAACCCCGGGCAACGTTACCTCAGCTGGTTAAAAATAATGTTAAATTAATGTTATTAAGATGGGAAGGAATCGTTTATAAGATTTAACCTGCGTTACAACTACAAAAGAATAGTGCAAACTAGATTTTAAATCTCTTCGTATCGTAGGTCCTGTTGTTTTGATGGTTTTATGTTCTATAGTGAATTCAAGATGCATTGACTGTCGGTACCCCTAGTATTTTAGAAGCTTCATGCATAGCCGGTTAGTGCTTACTTAAAGTGAGCAATAAAAAATAATAAATAAATTCACACATTGGTGCACAAATACGTCCAAAGCACATATAACACTGTAAATAACTAAATGTGTAAAAAAAATGTCAATATCTATTAAAAACTTCTTACGCTTTTTAAGCTCATTTTATAAATATTCTCATGTTCTAAATATTATAAATACTACAAATAAATCCCAACTCTTCTTGTGCCACCAATCTTCTAATAAATGTAACATCAATAGAAAAGGAGGATAAAATACCAACTGTAAAAATATATGCTTAAATTTTCTAATAAAACTGTGTTCATCTGAAGCGACCTGCCAGGTAAGTATGTCTTTCTGTATCTGTTTGTACATAATTAGACAAAGAATAGGAAGTAATATTTGTATAGCGCTCTTGAGGTGAGTTTTCAAAAAAACAAATCATCCTATTGTTATTATTATGCCGATATTAATAATTATTAATATTAATATGCCGATATTCATTTCTGATGTGAAGTGTTTTCCATATTTACCCGATATTTCAATGAACCACGATGTTTTAAATCAACGGGAACTTACCTGTAAACAAAGAAAAAACATTTGTTAATACATTTTATTCATTCAAGTAAAGAAAATCATCAAATTTCATAAACAATCAGAATAATTCGAAAATTAAACGATGAAAACGATTAAT